>JAHWFP010242586.1:0-21825 GCA_023313725.1 Lithobius niger
GCTGCTTTGAAATCTTTGAACTTTCTCAAGCCAGGCTTTACCTCGGGAAATTGATCACAAAAAATTTCTACTTTGGAGATTGATTTAACTGAATCGTCAAAAGTTACAGTCTGCATTGAAAATTGATCAAGTGTGATGCGAAATTCTTTGATCCAACGTTTGCCAAATGACGCTGGTTGCTCCCCAGGTGCTATAATAACCCCTAACAACCCCTAAAGGCTTAGCTTCTTCAATTCGTCAAGAGCACAAGGTGTATAGCAGTTGCTTTTAACTTTAATGTGCTGAAATAATGATGAATCCAGCTCTGGGATCAGATTGTCGCATCACAACCAGTATCTAATTTAAATGTAAAGGGTAGTAAAGGTGCCTCCTGACAAGGCAAAACTCACTACTTTGTCATGCACGTGGATTTAATTTTCAGAGCTGTACAATTTTTGCTCCTTGTTCACAATGATGATGCTTCTTAAAAACGTTTAAAAAGCCAAAAGAAATGGGCTTAGCCCCAAAGACAACATTTGGTGTTGTCTGTGGGGCTTAGCCTATTTCTTTTGTTTTTTTTAACGTTTTTAAGAAGCATCATCATTGTGAACAAGGAGCAAAAATTGTACGGTACATCGCCCATTGACAAATTAAGTTGCTGTTCAAATGGAAGCTCTACACCATTAAGTGAACACTTAATAATCGACTCTGAACTGTTAACAGAATTCACAACAAACCCATGCATGTTAGATTCATAGGTGGAATCCGAGCCCGAGTCAGAACTAATACTAAACTGCTCTTAGTTAGGGTAAATATCGCGATTAAACATAGTTAGTAGAGATTTTACTGTATTTACAGCTGCTTCTACTTTTACCATATCTACCCAAATTACTTTTCTTGCGGATCTCAGGCTTACTACTTGCTTTACAACTAGGTTTAGAAGTACAAGCAATAGCAAATAACCTTTGGTACTACACACATCACAAATATAATCTTTGTTCTTACACTGTGGACGTATGTGCCCACATGAAGCACAAGCATTAAACTTGACACCCAAACTATTACTTTCGGGTCCCCTAGGATCAGTTTACTTTAAAACTATAGTGCTGAAACTAGATTTAAACTCAACGACTTTTTTATCTGCAGCTTCAGCAGCCAAGGTGAATTCCCAAGGATCTTCAAAAGGTAAACCATCTGCTTTAGCTAACAATTCTTCCCGAGTTACCTCGGAAGCAATGCCAGCCACAAGTCTGTCTCCCAAAGCTTCCGTCCGTAAGAAATATATCTAGGTATTTACAATATCTGGTTACACGTTTTGGTTCGCTAATGTAATTAGCACGTGATTCACCTGGCTGTGGTTCGCGCGGCCAGGTTGCTGCAGCCAATGAAAATGATTAGTGCGTGGTTTTACATAAACGGTAAGCATTCTCATTGGCTGCAGCGACCTGGCCGCGCGGCCAAGTCGCTCAGTGCGCGGTCGGCCTTAGTCAGTCGAACAGACGCCATAAAACTTAACACTTGCCGCCAAGATTGGCAGCCGAAAAAAATACTACCACAGCCGACAAGAATTCGTACAATCAGGGCGGCGTGCACCATGCGAGAGCAATCTACATCCAAAGTAACACCTACTCCTGAAGTAACTACTCTTAACATAGTTCAGAAGTAAAAGTGGAGAGATCATTGCAAATGTACTACAGAAGTAGTAAGGGAATTTACTCCTGAAGTAAATCAGTTTGTAAAGAAAATTGGAACGAACAGTTAATCCGAAGCGTTAACATTGACTTGTGTTTTATCATCGCCAACAAGTCAACACAGAGGAACCCTGGCAAGAATGTGGCCGAAAAAGAGAGATGTGTGTTGACAGAAATAATGAAAAATCATTCTCTCAATCTAGACACTTGCTAGAGTCGCGTCAAGTTAGGCAACAAATATCACATCAGTTCAATTGTCGAAGACGTCGCGCGATGCCATAGCGTAAGTGTCTTATATCCTGAGCAGAGTTGGGCACATTTCAGGTATAGAAGGGAGCAAAAAGTTTGGTCTGTTAACAATAATTAAAAACAACAATTAAGAATTATTGGTATTGTTATGTTCAATTCAATGCAAAGGCATATAACAATACCACAAATTTTGATTGTTGTATTTGATCATTGTTAGTAGATTAAACTTTTTCCTCCTCTCTGTAACTTAAGGGAAAATAATAATGCGGTACAAAAGCTTAAATTGTGGTAAATTAGAAAGCAATGACCCACCTGAAAAAATTAACCTTTATAGGAATGTCAGCTAAGCGGCTTTCAATGCGAAATTTGACCCTCAATAACGGCAAATGTGTTTCTAGTTACTAGTTTCTACTTCTAGTCCGCTCATCCTCATGTTAATTCCCATAGAGTGAATATTCACCGATACCGAGATAACGGGAAGGCTTCCAGCTATGAAATTGGACGAATGGCTGCAGTATGAAACGAACTGCATACCTTTTCTGGTTTACAGCCTAGGGGTGTAATGGGAATGGCGTGGGAGGGCGCGTAACTACGAAAGTATCATATGTTATAACCATTGTTAGTATTGTCGGCATCGTCTCTAATTGGACGGCCAAGGTTCGAACAATGACAACGTGTATATTGATGTGCGTATCTAGACGTACGCTAGTGTGTCCTCACAAATCTAAGCAACGTTGCCAAAGAAATTGTGTCTATGTACAATTCACGAAAAACTAACAAAATGTCAAAATAAAGCCAAAAACTGGTAAAGCGTCCACCAAGTTGAGAATAACTCGGCCTCACAAAGGAGTGATATGAAATTAAAATATTAGAAAAATTACCACTCAAGCTATTGTTGACGTGGAACATTATAACACATCTGAAAACTAGTTGAGTTGAGTTTAATACAGAATTTAAAAAAAAAGAACTGATATCATATCAAAAACCAAAACTGTTAAAAGGGACCACCAAGTTCCGAATGGTTCGGCCCTTCAAAGGAGTGATATCAACACACCAAAACATTCACCAAGTTAATCGCTGATGGTAAATGAAAACTTGAACATTGCTACCGAAAGTAGCAATGTTCTAGTTTTCATTTAACCTTCGAATTATTAAGCGGTGCGATTAACTTGGGGAATGTTTTGGTGTGTTGATATCACTCCTTTGAAGGACCGAACGATTCGAAACTCGGTGGCCCCTTTTATCAGTTTTGGTTTTTGATATGAATTCAACATCACTGTAGAAAGCATATGATTCCCGCCTTGCGTGCACTGTATATGTGTGCGATGGTTTAACAATACAGCATCAGCTTCGACAATATTGTCGATGTATTCAATGTCATCATGGACGGCGCACAATTTGAACCTACTACATAGAAGGAGTAAATTTTGGGGCTTTCCGTCCATATATACTACTGGGGTAGGTATAATACGTTTTTGGAAGTCACCACAATTTCTATCGTGGTAGTTTACTCTTGAGTTGCAAACATACTGAGTAATTTGCTTCAAATCAACTTTACTCTCGTAATAAAGTCACCGACTTTTACTTCTAAGTCAATTTACTTCTGTAGTAGGCCTTACTCTCCGATGGTGCACGCCACCCTAAAGGTTGCAAAAGCTATAGCACTAAGTTGACATGTTGATACCACATCAGGTTCTGACGTGGTTTAAACATGTCACGACCCATACTAACATTTTTGTTGGTATAATAGCATTGTTTATTCACTGTTGATTTTTTTCGTACCTTTGAAAAATCAAACAAATCTGTGTTTTACCTTACTTTTACCGTCTTCGAAACTTAAATTTTTATTAGGACAAAACAGTAATAGTGCTCGACTCTTTTTTTGTTTTGTTTTGTTTTATTATTATTATTATTATTATTATTATTATTATTATTATTAGAATGGGGTTTCACTAAATGGGGGCGGGGGGCACTAAATTTGTGACGTCACACACATAATCTTGTTTTCACTAAGCAAAGCCAATTAATCTCCAGACAAGGCAAAAGCAAAAGAAAAAATCGTCAAATTTTTTCGTCGACATTTATGATGTCATTTTCTTGTTGAGGGGAGAGGAGGAGCTGCAAAAGTTGCGACAAAACAGGACGAGGAAGGGGGGGGGTTCAAATTTGCGTGACGCTATTTGTGTACGGCCTTGTTTGTTGATTAAAACAAAGGTGGAAGTAGAATTTTTTAAAAAAAGTATACAAACCGTAAATCAGCCGCAATTATTCGATAGCCGCAAACAGTGCTAGCTGAAATTAGTCGCAAATATTTTCAGCTGGACGAAAATTGGCCAAATTAATCAGTAAACAGCTTAGGCTAATGCTAAAAAAAAAAATCCGGCTTATGGGTCTACCTGGCTGTTGGTCTCCACAACCGAAACGAAAATGCTCTCAGATCACGCCATGGGAAGGGTCCAATTATACTTTAACAAGGTCAACCAACTCATGAAATATATGTTCACAAGGTTCACTAGGTGAGCATCAACTATTCATCAAACGATAATTTTTTTTTTACTAACTCTTGAGAGTAAAGTAGGTACTTTTCTAAGAGTAGCAATATCATTTGCAATTAAATATTGCTTTAACCTTGCTGTATAAAGCGACCAGGCATCTGTTTCTTCAACAAAATTTTCAAAAAATCTGTTTCTTCAACAAACGCTTAGCTGACATCTTGAAATTTAAATCAGAAGAAATTACAGAACATAACAATTTTTAAGCCTTCATGAATTCTTAAGAGCTTCAATAATAATTCTAGGATTCTCCAGTGTAATTAGTAAAATAATTACATAAATCAGTCTTACAATTATTTACGAATTAGCAGAATAAACTTATTGTAATTGAATAATTTTTTTTTAAATGAGTATTTAAAATGGTAATCAACTACAAAATAATCATTTTACAACAATCTGTAAGTAAATCTCTATTTTAGAATCTTGACATAATAATCAATTTAATTCTAGCATCGATTTAAACATTAATTTGTTCCAAATTTAGTAATTCATAACTTGAAATAGTACCAAAAAATGAATTAGTAGTAAATTCATGGTTTAAAGTACGCAAGTTCCGCAATACAAGCGGCTTTAAAACTTAAATGGGGATTGTAACGAAGTGAGTATATTGCTCTAAGTTGCCACCAAATGACAGACTGCAGCATCTATAGAGCAGTGACATTTGCCGCCATATTGGCACCAGTATGGGTTTTGTAGGGCATAAGTACAAGGTGCACTACATAAAAATGGAGAGAAAAACAACGGAAGAGCGGATTTCTTAGGCTTAAAAAGAACGTTGTTTTCTCCAACAACAAAAATCGCGCCTTTTAGGTCTAAGAAAAGTCACTCTTCACAGCATCGGCTTTAGTATGACGCCCTTCTGTTTCTCTCTGCAGTGCCCCTTGCAGCTAACACATTAAGGCTCCAGCATAGAGTTATATACAATAATACTACGTCGTGTCACTGCTCTAGTCATTTACCGATATCTATTTCTGTCTGACCCTTACTTTCAACAAGCGAAGGAACAGACAAATAAGTTTCTTTTTATGAAACAAACAAGCCACGTACCTCCTTAATTATTGAGTGTTAAGTTAGTGCGTATACGACGTGCACCAGGAAGCAAGCGGTAAAGTTAAGACTAACGCAACAACGGGCGCTTTTTTTTTTTATAAAGAACAACCGTTTTGAAACGCAGTTTAGTATTCATGGAGTTTAACCGAACCACGCTAAATCGCTAAATTTTGCTACGTACCGACCTAGATCTTCATCCTCTTCTCATTTCACGTTTAAAAAAATGGGGGGAAATGTTTTTTTAGTTCTCTAAACACGTTTTTAAGCTCTCCAAACATGTTTTTTAATCACGTAAAACGGTGGGCCCAGCCAGAGCCACCTACAGGAAAGGCCGTATCATCTTCGCCTCACACAATGCTCCGCAAAACGGCGAATCAAATAACGACGGCGCAGATTTGCCAAGTGGCGTCATCGGTTGACAGAATTGAGAACCCTTGTCGGTTAGTTTGAAATCTCGTCGCTTGGTGTAGAGATGGCAGCACCTACCAAACCTGGGCTTCCTTCTATGTCATGGTTGATTTTACTTGCCTAATTTGTCTTCATCTGATCTGGCCTTTACTGTAGGAGGCTCTGGCCCAGCCGTGTAAAGCGTCGGCCATGTTCCGGGATTCAGAGTATCACGAAAAGCTGGCATCGCGAAAACGGAAAGTAATGTTCCAAACTGTGCGATCTTGCTTTTTTTTTTTGTTGTTGTTATTTTTTTTTAGGTTAGGTTAGGTAGGTTAGGTTTGTTGGGTTAGGTTAGGTAATTTCCGTCTCCTTTCATTGCGATGCAAATCAGGTTTTCTTACTACTTTGTCGCCTGCGAGATGGCCAGCGCTTCAACAGGATCTAACTATCGTTTTACGTGTTTTCAATTTTTTTTTTCACACCTTAAAACACGTTTCCCCCGGGTATTTTAATGTGATGTGGCAAGAGGATGATGATATGCGCCGATTAGTCAATAAATTCAGTGATTTGGAGTGGTTCTGTTAAACTCCATATTTACACGCAGTTTTTGAACCGTCTATGACAGCGATATTGTTAACCTTGACCACTTCCTCCCTGATGCACGTGAACGCACGAACTTTGCACTAAATAATTCAGGAGACACGTGGGTTGTTTGATGTGTAAAAAGAAATTTCTTTGTGCATTCCATCGCTTTTGAAATCAAGTGCTACATAGAACTAAATAATGGTAGATGGCGCTAGATGCTGCAACCTATCGTTCTGTGAATATGCACCTGCAAACTATGGGATTAAATCTAAATTTGAAGCTCAACCACGATGAGTACCGATGACTACCCCCAACCCAACTGAGCAGTTCAAACAGGAATAGTAGCACTAAACTATACAGCCATACAAGTTGGTAATAATAATGTAGACCAGTCCAGGCGTAACTCTGAACTCTGCTTTACCGACCTTTACTCTTGAACTTGGGAATTTGTTTAGTACCACCTGCCTTTGAAGGAAACCAAATCTCAACTCCAGCATCAGAAAGGTGGTCCCAGTTAACAAGAAGAACCTTTGTTGGCTAGTGATGAACGAGAACCTTCTTCTTGACGCCCAGGGAAGGTAAACATAACTTACTTAAATAAATAGCCTATGCAGATGCAAACCTATTTACGTTGCCTTTTGGACATATATGTTAGACTGCCTGAGCGGGGAATCGAACCCACGACCTTTGAAGCCAAAGGCCGAGGTCCTACCGCTGAGCCATCACGGCCAAAAGGAAACGTCCATAGGCAGCATTTAACACGTGCTTATATACATATAAACATACACTTTCCATTCGCCACTGCAGGGACGCTTATTTGCTGCGCCATCCTCCAAGTGCAACGAATGACTTAAACGTGAAAAAAGGATTAAAGACGAAAGCCAAAGGCTCAACAAGAGTTAAATAAACGTAAATGGGTTTGCATCTGTATTTATTTAACTCTTGTTGAGCTTTTGGCTTTCCGTCCATAACTTGCTTATTCGTAATTTTGAGTTACCGTACTAATCTTAAGAAAAAGACTGGTAAACTTAGGCTGAGAAAAAATGAAAAAGAAAAGTCAATTCACATCATAAAATGTGAAAATGACTTTAAAGTTCTTGATAGAATGAATCAATCCGAAAACGACCAACAAACACCTTCAGCTACGTAAATAAGATAAGAAACGATTTTTGTGATGCCCACGATATTTTTTTTAAATGGTAATAATGATTCCATTAATGTTTTGCACGTTAACATTAGGAGTCTCAGGAAAAACTGGGAACTGCTTAAAATCGATTTGCAAAGTACTGATATTATTTTTGATATAATATGGTTGACCGAGATTGGTATTAAGGAAAACGAAACTGAATTATATTCACTTGATAACTACGAAACTTTCTGGTGCACAAGAGAAGCTACTAGCCGAGGTGGAGGCATCTTACTTCTTGTGAGAGAGTCGAGATTACACTTACTGTGAAAAATATTAAAAGTGATAGTAATGATGCAATATTAGCAAATATCCAGATTAGTAATATTCAACTGACCCTGTTGATTATTTATAGACAGCCTACTCTAACAAATAAAAATAAATTCATTTCTGATTTAGGTTTAATACTTAAAAACTACGAATGAGTTGAAATTTTTTGTTTAATTGGTGATATCAATTTTGATATTTTAAATCAGAACCAAAAAAAGAGTGCTGAGTGTAGAACAACTGATAAATATTTGAATAAACTAGCATCTAACGGTTTTTTTGCTCAAATAGACTCACCTACTAGAGTTGAGACATACGGAAACCAAATTACGAGTTCTTGCATTGACCACTGTTTCATAAGAACAAAAGTACTAAACTGCGTTGGTGTTTGTGTAGAAAAAAAGTTAGCTGATCACTATTACATTGCAGTGAAAATCGATTTGCCAAATGATATTAAAGAAGAGAATGAAGTAGGAGAAATTTTTATTTTAAATCATAAAAACATTGTTAAAGAAATGAAAAACATCAATTGGCTTTGTTTAGATAAGTTTTGTAATGATCCAAACGAAATGTACAATGTTATCAAAGGTAAAATAAATAAAATTTACACTGAGAATACTACCGAAGGAAAAAATACCAAAAAGGAGTCCAGAGCAAAAAAAAACATGGATAACCGAAGGTCTTGTGGCCCTAATAAATAAAAAAAAATTTAATGTGGAAACGTATTAAAAATAACGTCACCGTTGATACTGTAAAGTTGAAAGAATACAATAGGCTTAAAATAGAAGTAGCCAAAAGAGTAAATGAGTGTAAACAAAAATACTTTACAAAATTGATTGATAATACTAATAATAAAAAAGAAAATATTTGGACACATCTAAACAAATTTATTGACAAAAAACAGAAGACATCTTTAGATCAGGAAATTCTAAAAGCTTTTAAGTATGATAATCCTAAGACATTAAGCGATAGAGTAAATAAACATTTCTCCAACGTTGTTCCCAAATTACGTAATTCTTACTAACAAAGGCTCAACTCCAATAAATACCTAGACAATCAAATGGGGAATATCCAAAACGTGAAAAATTCTATTGTAATTTATGAGTGTGACCCTTTCACGATTACTAACATTATCAAAAGTCTGAAGATTAACAATTCAACTGGAAATGACGGTATACTAATGTCTCATAGTACCGACTCAATTGAAAATTCATCAATCTTTATCTCTAAGCTTATAAACTCAATAATCGTCACTGAAAAATGGCCTGATGAACTGAAAATTCAAATTCTTAGGCCGATTTACAAAAAAGGTACAAAGATAAATTAAGACAATTCCCGACCTATTGCACTTCTTTCTAACATTAATAAATTATTGAAAAAAATTTTCTTAAAAAATATTTTGAACTTTTTGAACAAACACAATATTATTACAAGTAAGCAATATGGTTTTAAACAAAAGCGAAGCACTGAAGATGCATTAAAACACATTAACGAATTAATTTCTTCTTCCCTTAACAACGGCAAGTACATTAAAGCAGTGCTGATTGACTTACAGAAGGCTTTTGATACCATTGATCATCAAAAACTTTTAAATAAATGTCAAAATTATGGGCTTAGGGGTAAATGTTTTAACATCCTCAAGAGTTACCTGAATAACATAAAGGCATGTACCAAAATTTATAACAGTACCAGTGATCCAAGTGATGTTTGCTTCGGAGTACCTCAAGGCTCTGTCCTAGGACCTCTTTTATTCAGCATTTACATAAACGATATCACGAACTGCATAAAAACATGCGAAATAATACTTTTTGCTGATCATATTGTTTTGCTGTCCATCCAGTCCGATAAACTAATTATGGAATCTAACCTAAAAGAAGATTTTGATAATTTAAACTATTGGTTTTTGACTAACGATTTATTCATAAATGAAGACAAAACCTGTTCAATTGATATAAGTTCTACACACCGAAAATATTCAAGTAACGATTTACATATTCATACAGAAAACTGTCTAAATAATTCAAACTGTACTTTAACCTGTACCAAGGTGAAGCAAGTTACTGAAAGTAAGTATCTTGGACTTGGGGTCGACAATTTTTGGAAACATGTTCATCACATTAATCTTCTGATCACTAAACTTAGAAAAATTATACCTTTCTTCTATAAAATTAAATCGCCATTGAATAATAAGAACAAACGAATCGTCTTTGATGCATTGGTTACCAGTCATCTTAGATATGGTATTGAAGTGTATGGTTTTGCTTCTTCAACCCTTATTGATAGGCTACAAAAGGTACAAAATAAAATTTTAAAGGTTCTTTTCAGAAAACATAACCACTACAAATCTACTAAAGAATTATACAAGGAACACAGAATTTTAAATGTAACTAAATTGAGAAACTTTATTATTATACATAAAAATTACTTTTGCAACGATTTAAAAATTAAAGATGAATTTAAAATGGGTTTCCTTCGCGATAAAACATTAAGGTTCCATATTCCACTAATTAAAAATAATTATGGCTCAAAAACTAAAGATCATTATATTCCAACAATTTTCAATTTAATTCCATCAAAATTACTAGATTTAACTCAGTACACTTCAATCAAACACAAAATAAAAGAATGGCTAATTAACAACTAAGGTATAGTTTTATTTTTTAATTATTGTTTTTTTTTCTGTGTCTGTGATTATTAATATTTTTATATTTTTTTACCATACTGTATGATTTAATTTTGTTGTATAGATTTTTCTTTATCTTGATTGTGAAATTGTCTAAATGTGTAGCCAAACAAGGACTTTATAGACCTTCGGTAACACTCTTTGAATAAAGGTTATTATTATTATTATTATTATTAAAAATTTGACTTAATGATGGGATTTTCATAGCTCGTCGCCATTGTTATGTTGAAGGCTAAACCTAAAACATTTTCCAGTTAATGAGGTGACCTACACTAAGTTGGAGTGACACCACTCAAAAGGAGTGTTGCTTATTTTATTAACAAGATAGTATTAACAAGAAGAGAGATGGCATTCAGTGCCACCAGGGGTGAAATAATAAAGCATACGCTGCCTCCTGGTGCCATCTACAAACAGGTGCATTATTTCGGCAATGTGGGTATCAACTATACTACAACCTTGTGGCAATTTCTGTATTCCTTCTCCCCTTCCCTCTCTCCCTCTCCTCCCCCGTCTCCCTGAGCCTGAAGCGTGTTCATGGTTCGGCACGGCACCAGTTGAATTTCACACGGACTAAATAAAGTGAACTGTGCTGCACCGTTCAGTACCGAACCATGCTGGCCGTATTTTGAAACTTAGCCAAGCTGGCATGGAAAATCCAGTCCCAGTTCGATATGGCACGCTAAAATTATTGTGTGGGAAATCAAACTCTGCCTGGTTCGGTACGGCATGGCATGTGTTATTTATTGCAGTTGAAATCGGTACCAAATTTCGTAATCTGTTGCAACGGATTGAAGCATCCAGGATTCCTTTTGTTATAACCGATGAGGTTTGAAAATCGTGCTCCTGCAGATTGGGATTTCTGAGGTTTGGGACAGAAGAATTTCATACAGATTTTACAGCAGAGTTTAAATATCTAACCTTAATAGACATTATAAGGGTGAGTCAGAAGTCCGTATCAGAGGCCAGCATTTTGTAGCAATGAACTTTCCTTCAATAACAAGTTGGTAGCAGGGCCGTAGCTACCGGGGGGGCAGGGTGGGCAATTGCCCCCCCAAAAATGTTCGAGGGGGCGTAAAAACGATACTTGGAATAACGTAAAAAGTATGACTTTCCTTTCCTTCTTCAAAAATGTTTTTTTTTTTAATGGCGTGTCCATTATTATTTATACCACACAACGGTTTTGGCAGAATGTTGAATAAATTTTCGGCTTAATTTAAACTGCAAACGCAGCCAATACAGCCAACCAACCAAGACAGCTACGACTAATAGGGACGGTAGATGCAGCTACTTTCAGGGACGGTAGATAGAGCTGTGCAGCGAAGCCCAACCTAGAGCCATGGCGATGGAGCTCAAGCATCGTCGTATCTTGGACTTGCATACTATCCACTGCATGGTTGTATTAACCTGAAATCCTGCTTTGGTTTTAGCTACCATCCTAGCTGAAAGCAGCGGTGACATGTTTTCTCTTTTGGAGGACAGCACTAGAAAATAACGGTGCAAAAACTACCGAAAATAAATGAATAATCTGCGTCTTAACGCGGAAAAAAAGTATGAATCCATTTCTGTCCCGCTTTTTGGGAGAGGGTTGTTGTGATGGCGGCAGTTACACGATTTTTATAAGGAAAACTAGGATTTCCGATGCCTTGTTTATAAGTCTGGGAACTTAACATTATTGTACCGAATTTGAAGTCGTTTTGCAGGTATGAGACCGATCTTGGAGAAGTCGTTGGTGGCAATCGTCTCAACCCCCCCCCCCCTCTCTCTCTCTTTCCTCCACTTCCAAGACTCGCACACACGCAACACGACATTGTCCTGAATCAATAAGGTTCAAATCTAGATTCGAAGTTGGCTACAAACGACGAAATGATTAAACCCTCAGGCTGGAAAGAATTATTTTGTAACTTACAGCTGGATTAAAAGTGATGGTCAGCCTACATTTTTTTTTAGCAGCCACCTGCTAAAGCACATTTCATGTAAATGTCTTTCTTACGAAAGACTTACCCGTAAATGACCCAGCAAAATAGTTCTTTGTTTCAGACCTTTGTTGATGCCTATATTTAGAGTTAAAATTTAAAAACCAACAAAGAAACTGATTGTTCCAATGAAGCATTTTCAAGCGGAATAATTCACAAACTACCGTACTTTAATCCTATACTGCATCACGCATACCTTATCGGCCTTAAATAAGCCTACTTAAAGAAATAATTTACACAAGGGTTATGAGACAATACCGGAAAACGTTAACAAACCTTAGTGTTTTTTTCCTGTACAATCAGCAAAAATTTGAGCAAACAAAAAAATAAAACAAACAAATTCTAGCCTAATTTCTCCTTGGTTTAATAGGCATGAAAATTAGTGTGCAATATGATTCTAAACAGTCTTGCCATAGACAAGAAATCAAAATTGCTCTTGTTACTACACGCATTATTCTGTAGTCGCTAGAAAGCAAGTATTTTTCATATATTTCTTCGCACGTTCGTGGCCTTTAGGTTACAACTCGGAACGGTTGAACCAGTTCTAAGTCATGATGGAACTGAAGCCAGGGTCCGCCCCCGGTAATGCATTTATTCGAGCGCCTGGCGTAGCTAATACGCTGAAAGTCCTGGGTTCGCGTCCCAGTCGGACCATTTTTTCCCTTTCTTTTCCAGACCAAAAAAGCTCACGAGGCCTGTCTAGATGCTGACTGTGCGCTTCGTAAACTATCTAGCAAAAACTATCGACTTTTGATTTAATTTTCAAAAAAAAAGTCCAAAACAATTGTGAAATGGCATACGGAGCCCTTCCTTTTTAGGGTAATCTTTGTCCTCTTCAGTTTCCTACCACCCACAATCTACTACTGAAGCGAAATAAAGAAGGTCTCGTAATATCACCTCACATGTTCCATCTCTCGTCCTGGATTGCGACCCCATGCTGCCAAATATGAAACGACTGGTCCGAACTATTTTTGGCATTGAAAATGCGATTGTATCGGTTTTATAGAAACACTAGTTGTGCCCGTGCGCATGTTGCAGCCTTTCCCCCTCCCCCGGCTCCCTCCATGTTTGGTTTTAAATTTATCAAACCGAAGACCGACCAAGTGAATGGCTCCCACATATGCCCTCTCCCCCACAATTACGTTAACCCCTAATCCCCACATTCCTGCCCCCTCCCCCGATTCGCATACGTGTCGCCCATACACGCTTGCCCGCCTCCTCCTCCCCGAAAACGTCACCCCGTGACATTCTCTCTTTGGTACAGCCCCGGAAAAGTCGCTGGCGTGTGTTTGACTGAAGGCTAAAAAAAAATCTATCACTGAGAAATCCAGCATTCAGTAAGCAAGTAATCCCATGTTTAAGTTAATCCTTTGAAACAATTCACTTTAGTACCGCACATTGCCCCCCACACGGACTTGCCCTGGCACCCTCTCCCGCACCCCCTCGAAAACGCCCCCCCGTGACATTTCTCCTTTGGTGCAGCCCCGGAAAAGTCGCATGCATATGTTTGACTGAAGGCTAAAAAAACCCCGAGAAATCCAGTATTCAGTAAGCAAGTTACTGAATCCTTTGAAACAATTCACCTCTTAATGTGAAGGCAAACCAAGCAGTGCTACATAAAAAAAAAGCACTGCTTGGTTTGCCTTCACATAATATATTACCGTGCTTTTTACTCCATAACAATTCACCTCGGTACTGTGCATGGTGACATTGTTGCAAGCAACGATTGTTGCCGCCCACTTAAAAACAATTCAACTCCTTTCTGGAAGTGAATATTTAGGAAAGGAATGCGCCTTTCCATCGTATCAGGCTGCCAATTCCGAGGCCCATTCGAAATTAAGAACCAATCGTCGTTTGGTTTAAAGTTGTCTGGTTTAGTAGACACGGGTCGTGTTTTTTTTTTTTTTTTTAGCTCAAACGTCGACAATGGCACAGTCCACGCGACTAAAACTTTGTTGGCCGCTTTGGTACCACAACTATACCAAAAAACGAAGCCCAAAACGGTGCGGCAGGTCGGGTAAGTGGCGACTTTTCAAAGACGTTGGAAAACCCGAACTTGTTATAACCCGAACTTGTAGTCCAAGGCCGTCAAGAGACGGCAACATGGCAGGTTTGGTAAGTAGCGCCATCTGTTCAAAGACATTGGAAAAGTGTCCCAACCCGAATTTAAAGGCGAATCTCGTCAACAGATGGCACTACAAGGTGGGGTACTTGATTGTACGACGGAATCGCGTCGCCGGTGACTTGGGCGCCTGCTCCGTATTATATATGTAGATATGTAGATGCAGGGCCTAGCGGGGGGGGGGGGGAAGAAACCAACTCAAATAATTATTTTTTTATCGTTTTCCTTTTAGTTTTTAAGAATTTTTGGACTGTTTTTTTTTCGTTGTGATCGGGGGGGGGCGTAAATTGCCGGTTTGCCCTCCCAGAAAAAATTCCTAGCTACGGCCCTGGTTGGTAGACTTGCAAAGTGGTCTGGGGCTATTTGACCTTGCGTGAGCGAATGACCTTGACATGTCCCGTCAAAGTCATTTCACTGCTAACTTCTAAACCATGCGTCCTAGAAAATCGGCGTCAATTAGAAAGGTGTAGAGAAACACAAATAACAAACCAATTAAATGCCAAAGAAAAAAACAGAATGAAATGCGGAGCAAAAGTAAAAGAGTTAGTCAGTCAAAAATAGTGGTATAAACTACACTGCAGTACACCAGGGTAGGCAGGCTTAAGGCAAGAAATTAATGTAGAAAAGACAGTGCAGAGAAAGTTAGACTAAACATGAAAACTAATCATGTGTGCTCGCAATTAATCAAACGTTTACACCTCTAGTGGTGGGAGGGGGGGGGGGAGACGGCCTTTTCCTTTTAGGCACTACTACACAAGTCTGCATTTCAACTCAGAGTTGAGCCCTTAGTACCGGTGCACACGTGCGTTTTTATAACGCGCGCTGACGCTGCGGTACCGCATTTACGGTTTGGTTTACGTGACATCTGTTGGGTATTGCACACACACCTACGTCGACGTTGCGTTACCGCACGCCTCTCGTGCGTTCGTGTTGCACCGCACTTCCTCCCGTCAATGCAACGTTACCGCAGCGTTTAAAAAACGCAATTGCGTCTCTGAGTACCTTGTGTGACTTGAGCGGTGCACACACCCGTCGTTTACCGCAAAAGCGTTACTCAGTACCTTGTGTGACCTGAGCGCTGCGCACATCGGTGATTTAGTGCAAAAGCGTGAACAAAAGTGGCGGCCAATCGCGACGACATTGACATAGAACTATTTATTGGGGAGGTAAAACAAACACCCTGAAATGGAACGTATGCGAAAATTGCACGTTTTCTTCGATACACCTCCATGGTTCGGCGCGTACTGCCGTTGTTTCACGTTCATGTGTGCATTGGCTACGTCAACGCAGCGGCAACACAGAGGCAACGCATGTTAATAAAACGCACGTGTGCATTGATTGGCTGCGTCAATGCAGCGGTAACGCAGCGTCAACGCTCGTTAAAAAAACGCATGTGTGCATCGGGCCATAACGTCAATGCAATGCGTTGCTAACCTATTCAGTCCGTCACAGCCATATTGCCTAGGTTTTTTTTTTTGGTCTGGCCTGAGACTTCCCTTGAGAAACTAGTAATAACAACTAAAATAAACACAGCTCTTGCACTCAGTCTTCGAGGAACTATGCTAAGTTCTATCCTTGGCCAAGACCTTTAGCTAGGTTTACATCTTCTGCTTTGCAGTTCTAGGTGCATTTAGTTCCAATTAGTTAGGTTGCCCTTTTGCATTGACGTGCATTTTCCTTCCTCTTTCGCAATATTTGTCAGGTTCTGGTATTATATGTTGTCACCTATCTTAGCAGCTTGAAGTGGGTGGCCGGCCTAAGCTGTAAGCAAGGAGCCTTTTAGGTAAGCGCCAATAACTTAAGTTAGTTGACGCCCTCATACCTTCCACTTTTCTTTTGTGTTTAATACGGCTCTTTTATGCAATAGCGCAGCAATTTGAAATGGTGGCCATTTATGGGGAATGTGGAATGACAGCAACCGCTGCCAGATTCCATGCTCGTTTTCCCCATTGCCGCCCGAATCACTCACTAGCGTGAAAGGTTGTGAACTGGCTACGGAACACGGAAACTTCAGCAGTCGTCCACGTTCGGGACGACCGCAGACAGCGACTGATGAAACAAACACAGCAGCAATCATTGCGTATGTGTCACTCCATCCGCACACCAGTACTCGTGATATTGCACATAATGCTGGTTGCTCTCAGAATTCGGTCGTCTGTGTGTTGAAGAGGTACCACTACCATGCCTATCATATTCACCTTCACCAGGTCTGCAGCCAGGCGATACCGAACGACGTTATGATTAGGTACTGCATGCAATTGGATGTTGAATAAACTTCGGAATGCCCCAAATTTTCTGCAGCATGTTCTCTGGACAGATGAGGCCAGATTTAGCCGCGATGGGGTTGTAAACATTCACAACGCCCATTATTGGTCTCCAGTAAACCCTTATTGGTCCCAGAAAACAGCACACCAGGTGCAATGGGGAACAAATGTTTGGTGCGGACTGTACAATGGTGGGGCTTTAGGGCCAGTCTTTAGGGCCAGTCTTCTATGACGGCAACCTCACGGCGGCACATTACTTAGAGATGATTTTGACAGCTGTAGTACAGACGTTTAGGGAAGACCTGCCACTACATCTGATCCCAATACTTAGGATGCAACAGGATGGTGCACCGCCACATTATGGTGGAGCTGTTCATGAGTGGTTGAACGTGCACTTCCCGGACAAGAGGATCGGCCGTGGTGGGCCAGTTGAATGGTCACCAGATCACCTGACCTAACCCCTGTTGATTCTTTCTTCTGTGTTTACATTAAGACATGCATGTACCTCACTGCTCCTGGAAACGTATAGGGGAATTACAGCAGCGCATTAGAGATGCATGTATCACTAATGATGGTTTCATGCTCCAGACAGTGTATGCAGCTCTAAGAAAACGACTGCAAGATGGCATTGTTGTTGATGGTGGTAGTTCTGCCACTACTCACCCATACTAACTACTGTTTTAAACATATACCCTCACTTTAGGTTCCGTATTTTGCTGCAGCAAATTTAAGTATCCAATATATACATTCTAGTTTTCTTGTAGGCCGAAGCGACTGAACTCCTGTGCTTGTTACAGCTTCGTCGTTTGGGCTCAAAGATCGAGGGTTCGCTTCCCGCTCAAACAGTCTTACATTTAAATCCAAAGGACAATGGGTATTGGTCTGCACCTGCGTTTATTTGTTGGTATTCTATATTCTACATAAAACCTCACTAGGGCATGAGTCCCACGAAGTATTTGTAATCCCGGGATTTTGGGATTCGTTTCTGTCAATCCCGACATCCCGGGATTAATCCTGAAATTTCGGGATATTTTTGCATGACTTTCTTGGAACGTCAGTTCAAAGACGTCAGTCTTGGAACGTCGGATGGAACGTCAGTGAAGCGGTTCAGTGTAGATGGATTGGTCTGTTGCTCGCCTTACTTAGCTGAAGGGTGATTGGAGAGGGGCTTCTTCTACTCGTGTAGCATAAACCAGATCCGATAATTGTAAATTCTAAGAAAAATTTTAAAAAGAAATACATAAACTGCTTATGCAAAAAAGATTATCAAGCTGGATGTAGTGTATTCGAAGTTTGAGCAGAACAGCAATGTTGTTGCTTGCTTGCCACTCATTGTTGCTTTATAGAAACCAGTTATCACCTTTGTTTGAATACTCCAAGTTGTGAAGGGAAGTGCAGTAATGGTTCAGCAGAGAGCACATCTGACGGAAAAAAAATTGTAAATGTCAAATAGTTATCTCGAGTCAGAATTCAATGCTGAAGCCAGATAACTAGTCGACATTTTGACTTATTTTTTAGTCTTAACGGAGTTAAGACTAATGTTTGGACTAATCCTTAATGTTGATATGTATCGTATGCACAATTAGAATTTAATACGAAAGACTAACATGATGGCAATATGGCGTTCAAAAAAGGGGTTATCTCTGATTTGAATTATTAACCAGTCTATATAAACATGAAACTACCATGGAGACATGCAATATGTAAACACGTCATTTGTGTTTGAGTAATTATTCAGTTCATTGATCAATACGATAAAAATGACAAATAAAAAGCAGCAACCAAAAGGTAGCCGTGTTTAATGCAGCAATAGGTGGGGACTACCCAAATTTAAGAACATTTGATGCAGATATAGAAAGAACTAGACAACAGACTTTATTTGCATGGTTTAATGTGGTAAAGTTGACTCATTTTCGATTATAAATGTTTTGTGAATTTTCACAAATCTTGATTACTTACAAGGATAATTGTAAAGCATACAGTAAAACAAAAGTAAATGCGAATTACATCAGGGTATGCGCTATTACATCAAACCAGGCCATTTCAGTAAAACACAGCATCGAAAAAATTAATGACAAAAAGATAATCCTTAAAAATGACAATAAAATGTTGTCTATGCAGTGTACAGTGTGCGTGACAATGCTAGCAGCAATAACAAGGTGACAGTTTTTAACGTGGTAACTGCCATGGTTAGACAGTGGAACCAACACATTTAAGAGGACTCGATAGAGACTACATAGGCAGAGGTCATTTGCATGGTTTAATCTGGTCAAATTGACAAATTTTCTGTTCTAACATGTTTGGCAAATGTTTCTCAAATCAATTTATCCGTTAGAAAAATCGAACGCTTATGGTGAAAATTTAAATCATGCCAATAACCCGACAGTGTGCGGTGTCCAATCACACTTAATAATGGTTCAGTCAACTTGAATGACAAAAATACTAATTAAAAGATAACCAATTAAAAGATGGCTAATTAAGGGGGGGGGGGGGATGAGGCAATAATGGCAATATACATTTTCAATGGGAATATAACTCCTGAGAAGCTACATAGTGACTTATTGTTTAAAGAGAGTGCAAAGTTTTCATGCTGACTTTTGGACTAGTCAAGTTGGTAATTTATAATTGCTCAAGTTTTTGTTTATGTCAAATTAGGCCACGAAAAATAATTAGTTGGTTCTAAGGCCTCGCCTGGTGGTCAAATTTGCCCTGGTTATCGCTTTTTATTTGCTAGCAAAAACTGTGTTTATTACTATACAGGAAAACCAATTTAGTTAGCTGAAAATAATCATCATTGAGCCTAACTTGGCATGCATTTAGTTATTGTACTCCATGTTAAGGTAACCACTTGCAGGTCTAAAATTTTAAGATCCAAGTATTTGGGACAGTTAAAAGCAGACTTGTGACGTCATCTTAATCTTGACTTCAGGATATAGCCGGGGGGGGGGGGGGAGGCAAAGCCCTATAAGGCCCCCTGCCTTCCCACCTTTTTTTTTATCTAGCTGAAACTACTAACAACGTCCTTTGTTATTGGTTTTATTTTACTGCTGGTGGCTGGGAAATTAGGGCCCTTTTACGTTGAAGGCCGGGAAGGGGGGGGGGGGGCCCCCCCCCCCCCCCGGCCCCCCCCCCCCCCCTCCGTTAAATACGCCCCTGCAGTTGAAGATCGGAGAACACAATCGCTACGCGTAAAAGCCATCATAACCAATGCTCCGATTACGCTCTTATTATTGAAAGCGACGTAGGTTCCAGTAGTACAAATCAACTAAATAGGTCTAAACATTCAGACATGCAATACAACCATGGTCGGGTTTTTTGGGGGGAGGGGGAGGAGGTGGAGCAACAACTACCATCCCACCATCACACCCAAGAAAAACATCTCATTCTGAAAAATGGACCTCAGTCGGAAATACTTAAATTTATAAAACAAATTGTAATTGAATAAAAAAAAATTAATAATATTTTGGCACAGCTTGGGGGGGAGGGGGGAATTTGTCCTTAAATCCGGCATAGCGTAAGTCTTCTTTTCACGATTTCTTTATACAGAGCAAAATGAGCCTGTTGGCTTTCAAAACATAACTGAAAAAAGATTTAAAAAAAAACAAAAAAGGTGTTATTAATTATTAAGGGGAGTATTAATAATTGTACGTAAAAGGATTTAACGTGTATCCATGAAAATTACGATAGAAGCAGTCGTCCGCTACTTCTATGCTAGTAGGGGCCGATTGCAGTGTTTGTTCCCACCTTCACGGTGGATACCAATTCTTGTATTGCTGAGTAAACACTACCTATAGTATACAGGAGGCGCTTTAAGCGCCACCCTTTGTAATCATTATACGTAATTGCACGTACACACTCCAGGGTGAGCATTTGTCATATCTAAATTCAGGTTATAAAAAAAAGTGCAGCATCGTTCTGGGGCACTGTCTCTTCAACCACCAAACCTGCGTGTTGTCTTCTTTCTGTTCGTGGCTTATGCCACAACACGACTTGTGCACACGGTACATTAAAATCAGTACCTAAAAGACAGAAAGCCAAGGAGCCAGGAGGCTCTAAAAAAAACTTCGCTAGGTAGTATTGAAACTGACAGTTTCATAACTTTATATAACACTCAATTCATGTGATCTATGGGGTGGGAGGGTCTGTTCCCAGAAGCTGAGGGTTTTTACAAATATTGACTGTTTAGTGACATTTTTTAGCTTCAAAAATTACTTTTTCCTCCAGTTTTATCAATGTTGTTTGCCCCCCCCCCCCTTTGACGGCGCCTAAAAAATGTATGATCTCCCTCCAGAATGACCCAAAAAAAAATCTATGAGTCCTCTCCCCAATTTCCTCCGCACCATCCCCCCACTCCTGTGGCAAATTCCCTAATTAAATGAAAAGTAACTATAGGTTAAAAAAAAAAAAGAACACAGTGGAGTTAAACGTTTTTTTCCCGTCAATAGCCAATTTAGTTCGACTTTGTGTGGCAAACTGCAGTTTGTTCGTGGGTAAAGACTAAAGAGCACAAGTTGTGAAGGTGGCAGACCAAATTATTAATCTTGGTGTGTATGGGGGGCGGGGAGAGGTCGTTGAGAGCCCACCTCGAGTAGTGAGCCAGGGGCCCACCACAGTCTGTACACGCCAGTGCATCAAAGTAAGTTTTAATCAACTCCACGAATATAACCCATCGATTAGCTATCATCCATTGGAATACATCAGCACCCAATCCGCTGATAAAAACAAACAAAGGTTTATAATCAGTGTGGGAATCTTGTAGATGGTTTGAGGTCAGTCACTTATTTTTCCCTTGCGCCGATCCTTCTATTTCAAAGCCACACAAAAGACGGCAACC
>JAHWFP010242587.1:0-24958 GCA_023313725.1 Lithobius niger
GGGGGGGGGGGGCATTTGAGTCACACGATACGCTGATTGAGTGAGCGATGTGAACGAAAATCAGCATTTTAAAACTGACACCATGTGTGTTCACTAAGCATAACCAGAAGAAAAGGTTTTCAAAGAAATTTAATTTGACACGGTGTTGACACACGAAAGATAGACCTGACCAACCAATTTTTAAAACGGTGCATCCAACACCACAGCCACGCATAGAACGGACTTCAGCAAGGAAGTAACATTATTAGCCAGCGAAAAATTGGTTTCATGCAACGATGCTGAGCGCGCCAATATTTAAAGCGGTGCGGCCTGTGATTTGAGTCACATGATGGGCTGACTGAGTGAGCGAAGCGAACGAAAGTCAGCCTTTATTAGCCGATGTGTGAAAAAATTGGACTGAAGAAACTTAATTCGGTGAAATACGGTTATACACATGAGAGACGATAGTTGCAAACGGCGCCTAAAAATAAACCTCGCCTCTTTCTAAGCAGCCTTATGTCATTTTTATTTATTATTTTTATTCATATGCTTTCAGTTTTATGGATTTTAAAGTGTTTTACTCAACATTGGCGTCTTAGTCGCATCTTTTATTGCTTGATAACGAAGGGAAGATTGCTTCGAAACGTTGCAACTTGTGTGTTTTTTGTATGTGCACTCTACCGACGTTCTATATTGATCGTTGCCCTGCCGTCCGCACAAGCCCCATTGCACGAGCATTGATTTAAAGCAACTTTAAGTGGGCAATTTTACCCATGAGGACAATGGACACTAACATTTTAGTTACTTAGCAGCCAGAGGAAATCCATTACTGTGTTAAAACTGTTAGGAATTGGACTCACATGGCTAAATCCCACAAGTATGTGAAAGGTAGACAAACTCATATTCCTTGTGAAACGCGGTAGCCATAATTAGATGGTCAATAAAAGGGCTGTCCATTCTTCAAAAATGTTTAACGTACTGGAATGTCTTTATAACGGGTGTCCCAAACGTCAGGGGTTATATACCGGGTGTTTATGCTGATATACTGGGGATTTTTATCTTTGTTTTTATCTTTGGGGCATTAGTACCCATGCTGGTATACCATCATGAACAGTGGAGAGATATGGTCCGGGGTTTTCGTTTTCCCTGGGTGAAAAAACCCTGGGGGTTGCAAAAAGGTGAGTTATGGTCATGGGAAAAACAGAATGGGAGGGAAAAATCGAGGTGTTCGAACCCTGGGGATTTTGTGCTGAACCCCCGAGGAAGTATAGAGTAGAAACCTCTAGGGAAAATATTCCACCCTCTAATATCCCAGGGGAAAATGATGTAGTGAGTTATGCATCCGAGGGTGTTTTAACCGAAACCCCAGGGGTTCCTTCCTCTCGACTTGCACAAGAGCATATCTCACCACTTTTAACTTTTCAAAATCCCTGGGGATTTCCCCAAAACCCCCAGGGTTCGATCACCTCGGGTTTCGCTTTCCCCTGGGTTAATTTACCCCTTACCATATCTCTTCACCGGAAGAAAGATAAAAATCCCCGGTATATCAGCATGCCCACCCGGTGTATCACCCAGTTATATCACCCGGGTAACCTCTGAATTTTGGGACAACCGGTATATAAGTTATTAAAAATAAGTCCACAGTATGAAACAAATACTGAATTTTCACGATTTTAATTCAAGCAGGCTACTTCTGATTGCTATGTAAATTCACTTTAAAGTGAATTATATTTTGGACAGTAGAAAAATCGTCCTCCTTGTGCTTCGTATCAAACTCCGGGCAACACAGTCTACATAAAACGTCACTACTAACCTGAGAAGACAGGCTACGAGTAGAAAGGTTATGAGGTTTTAACCCTTTCACTCCCGAATTAATTCTGGTGACTTTTTTGGGGAACTAAGGCCAGTCACTGGATTCGAGCCGGCATTCCCTTGGTTTCGAGACGAGGATGCTGACCATTGGGATGTTGCTGCTCGCTTTGCTTTGGGCCCCTGTGGCCTCCTCACAAAGATGACAGCATGCCTGAGGGCTTACTTTTTCTGGATTAACACTGCTTTTTCCATTCTGTAGCTATCCCCAAAGATTTGAGCATGGCACACCAGGCCTGTAAGGGTTATGTCGGACCAAGAAACACACTGTATTGTGTTATTTAAGATTTTGTTTGGAATAGTGGCATTGTTTGACTGGGTACTATAACGAAAAATAACTAATCAGTATAAACTAAAAAAGACTAAGAAAAATCCGATATAAATCACATAAATCTGATTTTTGGACTATTTCGAACCCTGGACGGCAACTTCCCAGTCCAAACAAGTGTGAAGAGGGCGGTATGTTTTTTTTGATTTTTCCCCCGCTTTTGACTTTTTAGCTATTAAAAAAGTACACATTTGTTATGTTTTCTATCCCACCCTCTTGTGAACCTGCAACAACAAGCAACAGCGCTGGAACTAACATCATCAAAGTTCTCTCCACTGGCTTTCTCGTTTTGCTTTTGCTGGTGTCCGTCCATCCTTCCTAAAATCATAGATTAGAAATTTAACTAGATATCGTATCTTCCCTCTTCCAAGCCTAAGTGGTGCCTTGGTGGTAGTTGCTGGTACTAATGCCTCTGTAAATGCTTTTGCCTTCAAAACAGCATTATCAAAGGCATTAGTAGCCCCATCTACCGCCAGGACAATGCAGACTTGAAAGAGGTAGCGATATTTCGTTAGGGCGCTAAAAATTAATAAGTGGTTCCCAGGAGCGCAAGCATGGGTGTTTTCTTAGCGCGTGAAATTGTTTTATGATATTGTCTAAAAACAAAAATTTCAATCACGCATCAGCACTTTTACCGAACATTTCCTGGAGCCGATGACCCCGTCAGGTGTCTGCTCCATTCACACGATCGCCTCGAAACGAATCTACGGGTCGCTCCGAAGAATGTCACAACTAAAAATTTAGACCTAAAGTATGACTTTTATCAAATATGAAACCGTTGCACCCTAATTCTGGTATTAAAACATAGATATTTTACTCCACAACAAAATGTAAGGTACTGATTTCGTTTTGTTTGGTAAAAAAAAAAATAAAAAAACACCACCACCCGCTCGCGTCAGTTTTTTTCAGCACCACTCCCGAGAACCACTTAATTAATTTTTGCGGCCCTACTCTCTAATCTATGCAAACACACAATCCCAATATAATCCAAGAAGATTAAGGGGCAAGCCAGGGAGGAAACTATCCCTACGGCTACCTCTGCAATGTTTTGACAGTTTTAGTCAGGAAGGAGGGGAAGGAAGGATCCGTTCGAAAGCACGGATAGCCCGATATTGATATCGGTATAATCGGTATTTATCGGTTATTTTTTGCCATAGCAGTAACGCATCACCGTAAGGCTTCCTTCCGATAGGGATCGACCGATACAGAAAAATACCGATCCGATCCGATATTTTCCCCTCACTCCGACCGATACAGATACTGATTCCGATACACCGATACCGATAACTATTTTTTTAAAAAGTCAACAGGTAAAAAAGTCAAACTAATTCGTACCTCTAACCATAAAAAAAACCCAGTCCACACTGCAGAAAGGCCTAATTGCAAAAAGCCGACAGTACGCACGCGTTAAATTCACTGAGACGCTGTCCAGATGATGTCATGCGATGCGAGCGGTGCTATACAGGAAAGGTTTCTCTCAATCTAGGCAGAATAGCCAGTGCGCACAGAAGATGGTCGTATCGGCAAAATATCTGTAAATAAACACCGACACCGGACCGATACCGATGCACGAAAAATACCGATAATATCTGTAAATACCGATACCGATTTTAATATCTGTCTATGCCTAGCTTCCGATACAGATATTCGTTACTACCAGAAACACAACCGTCTTCCCTGCAAAACTGGCACCAATCGCGGGAAAAGCAACAAGTAAGTGAGAAAAGCAAAGCCATTTGCTCAGTTTGTAATAAAAATGTAGCACGTGATGGTTCTGACGCTCCGAGTTTTACAACGACTAATTTAAAATATAACTGAGAAGATGAATGTACTGAATCCATAAGTATAAGAGTAAAAATCCTGTTACTGCTGTACAGAACTTTTTGGTAAACTCAGCAGATGGAGCCAATGCAAAACCAGAAACTGAAATTGCATTTGTATGGCAATAAATTTTTTAGTCGTATTTTATTTTTATTTATAATTATCGGTATTGGCATCGGATCGGTTTACCCTTCATCAGTATCGGATCCGATCGGTAAAAAGTCATATCGGCCGATCCTTATTAGAAGGCGTTCAAGTTACCGATTTTTTTACCCCGGGATAGGGAAGAGGTACTTAAAAATGGTTAGTTGCACTTCCGGTAACCAATTTCCATCTCCGAGGATCCTAAACGTTTTCATTTTTGATAAACAAGCCACAGGTCACGTTTGAATGCTGGAACAACGTGGCTGTCATTCATTTCCGAAATCGACTCATTTAGAAGAAACCAGACGTGTGACCAGACTTCAAAGTCAGACGAAATTTTGACCCCTTTGACCTAGACCACACCATAGCTGGTCATCAATCTCCATTTAAAAGTTGGACGTGGCCGCCCAACGCCCACGACTTCCTTTCATCCTTTCTTTTTATCTGGCTCCTTAAGTGGCTTGTTCTTCATCTAGTCTGATCCAACAAAACTTACAGGACAGGATAGTTGGCCAGCACACAGATAATAGAAAGGTGCACCTACCAAACAAAATACTACTTACTCTCCCTCCACCAGTGGAAACAAGTGGATCAGTCTTCTAGTAGGTACACATTTACTGAGTATTGATTGAAAATAAAACAAAGCTTGTCTGGTCTTGGTGGATTTGGAAGACGTTTGGAACAGAGATAACTATTGCCACTATAGTCATTAACGGATAATAGGGTGGGCTGAAAAAATTAAATTTTCGAAATTCACAATGTCATAGCGCAGAAAAGTTGCCTCTTAGCATCACTACCACACACAAAAAAATTCAACACTCTGACGTCACGTCTTGGGTTGCCACAAGAGCCTTGAAGTTTAACATTGTATATCAATGGGTGGAACGGCGAAAAAGGCAAAAATGATGATTTGATTGGTTTAAATTTTAATTTAATCATTATTTCATTTGATATTCTCAGAAACCATGTAAACAATGCTGTAATTGAAAGGAATTTAAATTTTGTTCAAAACTACGGGTACAATTTAACATCAAAGATAGGCTAAAACAGCCATTTCTGCCTATTTTGACCCATAACCTCATTATCAAATTTCTGGAAAAAAAATTAAAATCCTTGAAATTGTGGTTGTCTTTTATGGCTTCTGGTATTATCAAACGAGATAATGTTAAAATTAAATTTTAAACCAATCAAATCATCATATTTGCCTTTTTCGCCGTTCCATCCATTGAACCCAATGTTAAACTTCAAGGCTCTTGTGGCAACCCAGACATCACCTCAGAATGATAAATTTGTGTGTGTGTGGTAGTGATGCTAAAAGGCAACTTTTCTGCACTATGACATTTTGAATTTCGAAAATTTAAATTTTTTCAGCCCACCACACTGGATAACCACTAAGATCCAGCACTGTTACAAAGTACCAACTCAAAATACAACTCAAAAGTGAATAGTTTTTTTTATACACAACTAAAACCCGAGCTAGTCTAGTATGTTGCGGATAATCTATATTGTTATTTTTACTTTAGGGAGACGACCCAAACCGGGTTATCTGCCCAGCGACGACGAGAGGGATAATTCAGCTGGGGAAATCCAAAGCAAATCCAGGATCTTTGACACGCCACATTCGACATCAGGGTTCAGAGAATTTTTTAATTCTCACTTTCCTGATATTTCCGTGTTTTTCAGGTGTTTACAAGATGTTTGGTTAGGGAGACGGGCAGCAGCTAATGTTTTTGTTAATATTTGTACGAACATGATCCAACATCCCAGAAAATGGCTGTTTAGAGACTAGTCCAGACGTGACTAAATGTTTATCACAGATATTGTTATTAACCTGATTTGGTTTATTGAAGTTATAGCTAAAATACTTAAAATTAATACTTAAATTAAAATATTTGCTACTAACCTACGATTTTGTTCCTAATCTGCTAATTCACTGGAACTTGTACACATCAGACACGAAGGTATTTTTTCCCCAAATTTCCCTGTCTTTACCCTGATTTTCAAAAAAATTCTGGTTTTCCCTGAAATTTTGGCTCTATTTTCAGTTCCCCCGAGATTTCCAGGTTTTGTCTGAACCCTCGACATGAGCACGAGACACCACAGGGCTCAAGTTTTAAGTTTGAACAATTGATTTCGTTGCTGCGTTGTTTATAGTTTATTATGTTGTTACTTCACAGTCTTAGATTTGCTACTTTCTTTGTTATGCGTTCGTAATGGGCACAATGTAGCGAGATGTGTTTCCACAACAAAAATGTGTAGTGAGCTGCCTTTCCACACTGAAAATTCTGGGTGACACGAGTTTCCAGACGCTCATCACTCTAAACGCCAAACTTGTGTTTCACAAAGCAATGGATGATGCTTGCAGCAGGGAGCAGAGGTGACGTAGAATAGACCGTATCGAACACTTATACAGTATACCTAGATCAAGACCGTACGTACGGTATCATTGCTCACTTGCGTCGATACCGTGTATTGAGCGCACAGGCAAAATAGTGCACAGTGAGTGCACACCCGAAGTTTCATTCTTCATATATCCCGGCAATGAGTTTCCGGCAGTTCTGATTGTGGGGCTGTGTAGCATGTTTATCGTTCCACAAGAAGCGTCCCCCCCCCCCCACAGTTCTGATTGCATACTGTCAAATGGTTCATGCTACTACACCATGCTCGAACACACGAAATACGCTTGTGCGCTTGTAACACGGGTGCTCATACTGTAGAATTGTTATGTCCCGATGTAGCCGCCAGTCTGGCAAGGAGCCAACAGCTTGATGGCTGGTCACGATGCACATGCATATTTGCAAGGTGCCAGTACTAACTACTTCTGGCTCTTCTACTTCCGTCTGTCAACATATTTGTAAGTTTGTATTGGTTGGAATGGCTTTTTGCCCTTCCTGTTTCAAATAATTTTTTTACAGTGATTTAATTTTTTTTCTTTCGATTATTTAAGACACACAAAAATTACCCCCAAAAATGAACCGAAGAAACAGTACAGCCACAAGAAGTTTCCAGTCCCTTTGCACGTATCAAGAAAATACTCAATTTGATTTGAGGAGGAATTAATTGCTTCCTATTTTTTTGATACTTTAACTTTCTTTATTTTTTTTTTGTCAAAACGTCAGTGAGGCATTACACCACACACACAAAAAAAAAGCGGTGTAAATACAACTATGAATAACACGTTCGAGAAAAAACAGTTACCGTACATTAAGATAATTACTTCGTTAGGATAATAACAACTAGTGGGAAAAATAACCAATTATCCTACAGCTTAATATGACAATTTTACCAAACGGAACAACCTTCACAAGACTAACAAATCAACAAGTACACAGTTAATATGGCATCAACATTTTATCAAAATATTTCCAACAAACTGCAAGCCTCCTAGTGTAAAATGGCCTGATTTTAATTGGAAATTTAGGAAAATATTATAGCAAATTTGAGGAAAAATCAAGAAATGTACCCAAGTTTTTGGAAAAACTTCGGAATTTAAGTAACATTTTGTTATTATGTTCACACATATTTTCATTCAAGTTACATGAAATTACTTACTTTTTTAATCTTTTCACGTGAGCTTTTTGACGAATTAGTACTATAAAGCCACAGGATTCACACCAGACTCGTGCATACGATGGCACTTAGTAAAGAGTCTACTGTCAAATCTCCTCCTAAATTCGTCTGCTACTTTGGCCTGTTGTTATTTTTTTACATTTCTGTCCTTTTTTTTTTTATCTTCTGTTATCATCTGTATTTCAATACCGGTACTAGAAAGTTTTTACTATAAAATCAGAAACAACAAGAAACCTAACGTTCACACGGGTGGGATTACCCCTACAAGAACACGGATCTGAATTAGTTGTCCTTTCATATTTTAAAAATCTTTCTCAACATTCCTGTCTTGTTCTTTCAAACAATCTTGTTAAACTACAGCGAACAGATTAGACGGTGTGTTTACATACGCATGTGAAAGATAGTCAAGATTAAGCAATTGATTGATGAACTTCTCGAAAACGCGCACTGCTGTTATCATTTGCTCCATTATTTGACTGATCGTTTTTGGTATGGAAACATCGGTCAGTAGCATAAGAGTTGCAACAGGAAATAACCTCGAGCAAGGCGAGACAATGCCAAGTGAGCGAGCGAACCGGCTAGTCTAGTTTTAAAAGCATTAACTGAATGAGCTGACATAATAGACTCGGGAAGGCTGTCCACATAGAGTAGGTGATAAAAAAGTATGTCTTGCCCACTCATGTTTGTTGATACTGAAACGGCAGCAATGATTCACGAGCAAGTGTGTGAATATAAAAGCCCAAGTGGTACTACGCTGAAATGGGATGCTTAAGCTAAAATAAAATCTAGCTTAAAAGCTTAGTCAAATTCATAAAAACAACGGAAAACAAAACAAAATTGTAAAAATATGACAAGGGAGTTAGACCCGTGTATGATGGCGAAACCAGACACGGAACTAAATTCGTGTAGCCGTGACAAGAATTGTGGATTTTGAAGTTGGAGGTGTATTATACAGGAGTGATCCATTTTGCCCGAGGGAACAAAAGACAGTGGACGACGTCTCTTTCAACATAATGTCACAGTTGGTATGCCATAGCTTGCAAGTAATTCTTGCCCTGTTGGCACGGTTTTGAAAAAAACCGGGTTTTTTCTGAAAAAAATCCAACCCCTGTGGGTTTTTTTTGGGTTTTATCGGCTTTTGGGGTGGTTTTATTGTTTCTTTTTAGGGTTTTACAGGTTTTTTCCGGGCATTGTCAAGTTTAACGAGTCTAAGTTTTAGTTTGTGAGTGTTTTACAGGTACAGTAAGCGAATAGTGGTTGCTAGGCTTGGTCGTAACAATATTAAATATAACCCAACAATTGGATTACTATTACACGAGTTGGTTGGTGGAAAAAGACCCACGAAATCAGCCGTCATCTTGGAAAAAAGCCTCTGATGGTTACATGACTTCCACGAAGCATCCTGGTTTCGTGTTTTGGGCCTAGCCCATCATAAGTCTTGCTTAGTTTGTTACGACTTCCTCATCTCACGCCATATGACGTACTGCTGTAGTAATTTAACTGTTTTAAAAGTACCAAAATAGCCACTGTGATCCGCAGAGTGCAGGGCAGTGATTGTTTGCTCTTGGAGTTTTGGGGAATGTACACGCGATAGACTATCATGTTGTTTGCTTTTGCATGAACTTCAGACGGTATGAAAGCTTTCATGAGCAAGCCGCGGCGGACACAGAAATATCCATTCTTTGGGATGGTTTCTGGTACTGTATGACTTCCATGGAGGCATATACGTTATCGGCACCCATACAGTACCATGGCGTGTAGTTCATTCTTGGAACTGCAGGACCCATCTTGCCAGTATACCAGTCAAATTAGGTAGACTTTTTTATGTGTGATAATACTGTGATCACTTTGTATTTCAGATTCTGTGCATTCGACGTGTAAGTGAAAACGATTTACTCCATACACAGCATACATTGTTTGCTGATGCCATAGTTTGCCTGCTCCTGACTGAGCCTGCATCCTGCAAACATGACAGGTTGCAAACTTTCTGATTCGTGAAGTTAACACAGTACGGCCAAAATTTCGGTTCTACTTCTGTCTATTATTGTGGTAAATGGTTTTGATAAAGCCGGTAGTCACAACTTTGCTCCGACAAGTGCATTCTAACTTGGCTGTTCATTTTCTCGTTTGAATCAATACTTGTGGTGCTAACAACAGGCTTGGGGTTGACCGATTAGCCATACCAGTGCTCAAATCAGTAGCCGGTTTTGTACCTGCCTGTGTAGTAGTGCAACAAAGCTATTTAAGTGGCCAGTCTGCCCCTGCCTAATGAAGAGCTAGTGTTATTTTTTTCTGATTATTAAGGCTGTCCTTGGTATTTACTGCTGTGTCGGTTTGCTTATAACTTGCTCGGGTAGTCAAATGTTGTACTTGCGTGGACACCTGGAGGTCCAGATTAGTATAACTTTCACTTTTACCGTAATACTCTGAGTTGGTAGGCATGTGTAATTCTGTCTTTGTATAATGGTTCCTAAAATGGCCTTTGCAAAATTGGTTCGTGGGAGTCATCTGTGAGTGAAGAAACCAGCCGTCTGTTGACTGTGGGATTACCCCATTAATGTTTTTGGGGGCAATTCCAAGAGGAACACAAAACGTCGTAACACTGCAATGGTTGTACGTTCTGGAATGAGTGTACTTTATGATCAGGTTGTGCGCCGACTGTGGTGTGATTTAAGTAATCACCCTGTTGGTCCATCTCCTTTGATAGTTTACATAAAAATTTCTATTTTAAATTCAGTTACAGTGGTCCATTTGTAATCCACTAATGGAGCATAGCGCCATTCAGTTGATCACTTGAAGTCATGTCCCCTGACGAATTTCACTCCAAATTGTAGTTCCGCATGTCAAATAATACAGGTAGTGAATTTTAATAAAAGTCACCAGCGCCATCTGTTATCGCCTCACTATGATGTACTCGTGGGTGGCAACTGTAGTGCCACACTATGCAATCGCATACCACCAAAACTTGAAGGTGAATGTTCCTTAATTGTACGTGGTGAGAACAGGTAGCATAAGTCGGGCCGTTCCCCAAACACGCAGAGAAATCATCCTGGTTTAAGTTGTAAGTCATTGGTCCTCTAAACATGTGGTGCGTTAACTGCTTCCTAACTATCATCATAGTCACCGTAACTAATTATCACACTGAATGGACTGTGCTGCTGTTTCGTGCCATGGTAACACGACCCCTCCAGCCTCATGAACTCGTACGAGTAGTTCCATCTTACGATTTTGTGGTGAAGTAAAAGTGATTTTCGGACACAGAACTGCGCGTCTCCATTCCCGTCAGGCCACAAGGACGGATCACAGTGTTGACTTGGCGACCCCGCCCTTTCTTAGCCCACTCGACCAGGAACTAATGACGCATCCGATGAGGTATCAAAATAATGTTAGTCTGGCGTATGCCTAGTCGTCATAGCTGGTGTAATTAAGCCCATCATGACTGAAGCTGCTTAAAACTCGTTAACCGTTGATTCTAGCTAGTACTGCATGTGGTGTGGTGTCTTGTTGCGTGACTTCTGCTGCTGACATCTACGCCCAGCTTGGTGCAAGTCCTCTGTTGAATAGTCGCATGCCTGGTTTTCCTATTGCCGTCATGCATCCTTATGCATGAAATCCAAAAGTCTATCCAAAGCATTCCATGATGCAGAGCCAACCTCAGTCACGACGGACATCTGATCTAGGCCCCATCTTGAGCTTCTGTGCTTCAGAGTAGCCATGACCGGCATATAACTAAGTGTAGTAACACTTCATAACACACGGTCTGTATAATCGCTTAACTGGGTAGTAATAGTAGCACTCTCTAGCATACGCACCCTTCAGGCTCGACACTACCCCTACCTAAGTCATTAATAAAGTCTGGGTGTGTTGTACGCTTAGCCTTAAAAAAAATCGCATTCACCTTTTCTGCAAGTACAAATTAAAATACACTCATTGTCGATCATTTTACCGGCCGAGCTAATGGTACCAGTAACGGTACGCCCTTCCTGCCTTCAAAGCTGCCACACACAACACTCCCTAAATTTGCGAATACTCACCCAAAAGCACATTGGACCGTTGGATGCTCCGCTGAAGCACTCCATGTTCACTTGACATCACGCGTAGCACTGATAGCCCTCACTGCGTCTTCCAGAACATAATCACTATTGTAACTGATCCTCATGCTGATCCCAATGTCTTCCATAAAATACTGGCCCATCGCTTGTTGCTTCTCTGTCCTTGGTGGCACAACTTGCTAGGCACACTCTGTGCCCCATTCGATGGGTTCTTTATGAGCACCTGGCAAATCACTGAAAAGTTTTGGGGCCATTCGCCGCTGTGCATCGTTGCACTGATATGTCATTTGTAAAATGAATGAAATCAGAGTTCTTCAACTGGTTGACGGATAAGTTCGTAATTGATTTCAAGAAACTATACCGCATACAGTTCTCCTGATCTGTTGAGTGGGCCCCCACTGCAAAGCGTTGTAGATTGGTTGAATCCATGGCGACAATTGCTTGATGTAGCAAATCTTCGAGATGAATGTCCAAAATCGATTCCAAATTCATTGTAGGAAAAAAAAATCCCTATCCCAGACTCTGGCTCCCATGGGTAAAATAAATCCAAACAATTTGATTACTACTACTGAGCTTGCAGTCCATAGTTGCTGTCAACATGTCTAGGGTAGGCTAAGAATATTATTAACCTAATGGATAAATAGAGTACAATATAAATTACAACTATAATGATATCCACGGTGCTCGTTGATCCACAGAGAGGACAGTGAAGACGGCTATTGTTCACATTTCATATCACCAAAGTCGAGTATCAGGGTGTTTGGGCGTAGTTTACCTTACGCATCCAGCACACTCACACACTCGAAACAATCACAAATACTACGAAGTCTGTGGTCACTCAAAATTCTCAGAAATGCGGAAAATAAAGGATCAATTCTTATTAAGAAACTTTAGAAGTTTTCCAAGAAATCCCCAAAACTGGCCATGATGAGTCCGTCTCCCGCCTAAGTCGAAGGCTATTGTCTCTAGATTCCGCTTTGTCCATGGTGTTTCCTCCGAATTTCCACACAAGCAGGCACGACAACCACATTCCCTGAATAGCTAAAACCCGTAACTAATGCCTACTAGTCTAATCACTAGAAGGGCCGTTACATGTTTAGTAATGCAGTCAACAGTGTATGACAAAAACCTTTCCGTAACAAACAGCTTGAAAGTAATTCGTATTATGTTAATTGTTGCTTGCTTTTAGGAGCTAGACATGATAAACGATAGGTAAAAAGAAATGGGTTAAAAAAAACCTGAAAAAACCCACGATAAAACCCAGTAGTGGATTTGTTCCCCTCCTTTTTTACCTATCTTTATTAAAAAGAAATCTTCAGGCCTATGGCAAGCTACTAAAAGCAAGTAACAGTTAACCTATTACTAATTATTTTCAAGCGGTTTGTTAACTGTTTGTAAGGAAAAGTTTTTGTCATACGCTGGTGACTGCATTATTAACCATGTAACGGCTCTACTAGTGTTATACTAGTCTTAACGGCGCTTAGGTAGTCATGGAATGTAGTTGTGATGCCTGCTTACATGTAAGTAAATTCACGGAAACCCACCATAACAAAAGTAGAATCTACAGACCATAACCTCTTGACCAATGGGATTATTAGATATGAAGCTGACTCATCATGACCAGTTTTGGCGATTTCTTGGAAAATTTTAAAGTTTCTTAATACTAGGAATTGATCCTCAAGTTTCGGCATGGCTGAGAATTCTGAAGTTGGTTTTTTCGGGCAAACCCTACCAGGGGTTAGTGCAACATTTTAAAAGTTTCTTTCTTTTGTGTGTTTTCCATTGCTTTTATATACGTGGCGAAGCGTTTATGAAAAGCTCTTTTTAACTTTGCTTGATAAAGGGCATGTTCCTTACCCCCGAAACGTTGCAGTTTCAAGTTCATTTTTAATGTAGTAGTGGTGTGTCCTTTTATTCACCGAATGATGTATTGATGTTAGTGCTTTTTATTGGCGGTTCACTTGTAAAACGTCTTGTAATGGAACATCACCTCACACTCTGGGCTCATACAAAACAAATGGGCCAACCAACTTAAAGCCAGTTTCAAGGCTGTTTGCCCAAAATTATCAAAATGCTCATTGACCAACACCAACCTCTAACCAACACCAAGAATCAACTGCAGGACCTTCAACACAACCTTAAGATCACATGAGGTTAAAAATAAGTTATATCATACTAAAAACCTAAGCTGGTAACAAAGGTCACTAAATTGAGATGGTTTGGCTCTTCAAAGGAATGACATGAAATGACCAAAACATTCAGTAACTACTTCGGGCGGCAAAGGAAAATCTTGAACAGGTTACAGATTTATCCAGAATCAGCAAGCTTACAGGGATATTGAGAGTTGTACATAACGGGTAAAGGGACATTGAGAGTGGGAAGACAATAACGACCCTCACTTGTCTCTTTTCATATCTCCAAGTCTCATATTAAACCCAACCAAATCAACAACATCCAACAGGCCAACATTGAAAATAGAGCGGCCATCTTCTGCTCAACGCGAAGGAAGAATTCTGACAAGGAATAACGGAAGTGCGATTGGTACTAAGTGCAGAGGCAATCACCTTGGAAAAGCAAGGCTTTCCCCAAGTAAGACTCGTTTTGTTGTGCCACTAAAGAAACATAAGCAACATCCCGACTTAAAATAGCCAGCCACAAGCTAAATATGACCCGTAATCTCAAAATAGCATCTTCATTGGTCGGGTAAGAGACGGGCGAGGAATCCTCATCTCCTGGAGGGAAGGCCCCGTCGGCAAACAAGAGGCCATCGCCGCCAACAACGCCAGGGTCATTACTAAATCTTAATTCGATCACACTTCTGTTTTACACGATTTTTGTGACATGACGGTCACTTCCCCAGGAATTTTGTTTGGGGGGGGGGGGGGGGGGGAGGAGACACCAAAGGAAATTAGAACTCAAAACTAGCCCAATAAATTTAGAAAAAGGGGGCATTAAGACCTTCAGAGTCCAGCGTAACACATTATCACAGAGTTCAGACAGCTTTTTGGCTCTATTTTCATTCTGCCTGAAATTTCCAGGTTTTCTCTGAACCCTGAATTAGTAATTCTAGTCATTTGAAAAGTTTAAAAAGCCAACTTTGAAAGCTTTTAACTAAAATAAATATTGAATGCCTTATCTGTTTACTTTTACCAAATTTAACTCTAACCTTCAAGCTGGAGAAGGCGGGGAGGAAACGGAACACAACATGGCCCGATTTCCAGCCACGGCGGTTGAAATGACGTGTTCATATTGGAACTATTGCTACGATAAATTTAATGTACTGGGCATGTATTATCAAACACTTCAATAACAGCACGTTCGCTAGATGAACGTTTGAGATTCGATCTTGCATCTTCTTGGTTAAGAGACTAAAACCGTGACCACTTGGTTATGCTCTATTCTCTCGAGAGATTCTTGACAGATTCTCTACGCTTGCTTTTCATCGTACATTTTTTTTTTTTGTATATTTGCGTGGGCATGCCAACACTGAAGACGTAAATGAAGTAGAGAGGGGTAAATTTTTTTCTCTTCCTAATCAAAAATTCACACAATCGCATAAGTTAATTCTCATCGTGACAGCAAGTTTGTTTACCCTCACTCGGAGACGGCTGCTTTTCAATGTTCAAACCGACTTCGAACGGTTAACTTTTGGGTCTAATATCTACAAAGGAATTTAACAGTCAAACTGTACAAAAAGTCTGTGACGATGACGCCCATTACTGTGGAACACTGTATTAAATTTACCTTCAAGAGAGTGAAACTTCTCCACAGTATGCCGACTTCCACACTACAGATCGTTCCCTATGTAGCAAATTGCAGCCTGCAGTCTTCTTCAGGCTCTTCAAAGGGAAGTCTTTCTTATGTTTACATTTTTCGTTGTAAACACGATCACCAACCGAGTTTGAAATCAGCGAAATCGGCGATTCCAAACTCGAATGGTGATAGTGTTCACAATGACGAATGTAAATAGGAGAAAGACTTACCTTTGAAGAAGACTGTAGGCTGCAGTCGAAAATTTGGTAGATAGGGAACTATCTGTAGTGTGGACGTTAGCGTACTATCGAGAATTTTCACTCTCTTGAAGGTAAAGTTAACTGTCAAACTCTGGATTAAACATGTACACTATATTGACACCAGGATGGTGGCCATGGAAGTTGGAATTCGCTAAGGACTCTGGCCTCAGTCTCAGTTTTTTAAAATTAAATTAAACCTTACAAAACTTCTATGCCAATTTCAACATTATTTCAAGATGAGCGTGATGTGGAATAAGACATGACATCAAAATGTCTCAATTCATGGGAACATTGAACCTGTGCCTCCGCTTGCTTTCTCAGTATGCACCCCACTACAGCCATATACTATGTAATGGGTTTCCAAGGTTACAACTTGTGTAGTCAATAGAGGTAAACTGCATGAGAGAACAATTAACTCTTTTTTTCTTCTTGCTGTTGTTTCGATCACCTCACTTAAAAAATCGATTATTCGTACCAGTAACTACGCCAACTCCCAAGTCCAAGAACCTGTTGCTCAATCAGGTTCACAAAATAATAGAATTCGTGCAACAAATTTTACATTCTTCATTGTGAACACTATCACCATCCGAGTTTGAAATCGCCACTTCGCCGATTTCAAACTCGTTTGGTGATCGTGTTCACAACGAAGAATGTAAACAGAAGAAAGACTTGACTTTGAAGAGCAGGGCTCGAATTGTCTTAGAAAAATTGCATAGCAGAAATGCGACACAAAATGCAAATTTGCGCAGCAGTCAAGAAAAAATGATTAGCAACTTTTAAAGAATAATTTATTTAGTAAAAAACCATACAAAATGTTTTACTTTATTTGAAACAATAGCCATTTTTGTTTCAGTTTTATTATGCTACACGCACGAATGCTTGGTGAACGTTACTATTTTGATGCACGTTAAGACTATTTTGACCCGTGTCTGAAACGAAAGCACCAACTAAATACCGAAGGTGATGGTAGGACCAATGATTTCCCAGAATGCATGTGCGATGCTTGGCCTGCCTATAAAGTAGGAGGGATTAGCATCTCCGTGTCACCCAACACGATCATGACTACGCTGTTGTGTTGTCTCGTTTAATACAGTTGCGTCGCTAAACTGCGATACATTATTTAATTTTGCATCGCTAAAGTTTAAATTTGTGGTGCAAATTGCGATGCGATACCGCTCATTTCGAGCCCTGAAGAGCCTGAAGAAGACTGCAGGTTGTAATTTGCTAGATAGGGAATGATCTGTAGTGTGGAAGTCGGCATACTGTGGAGAATTTTCACTCTCTTGAAGGTAAATTTAATACAGTGTTCCACAGTAATGAGGGTCATCGTCACAGACTTTTTTGTACAGTTTGACTGTTAAATTCCTTTGTAGATAATTAGACCCAAAAGTTAACCGTTCAAAGTCAGTTTGAACATTGCCAGTAACTACCCAATAGGTACAGTCAAGAAATAATTATATTTGAGGAAAATTAATATGGCATAATAATAGAATGGAACCTGAATGATCTTGACTTTTTAAACTAACACCCAATTTTTTTTCCACTTTATTTTCGTTAACTTTTACGAGTTTAAGCAGTTTCGGGATCCACATACTTTGTCTTTCCAATGTCCAAACAAGCAAATTTTACTTTGGGGTTATTATTTGCAAGTAAAAAATCAATTCCTCTGATAAACGAAAATTGAGCCAGGAGGCGAGGCCTTGGCTTCCCCACTTCAACTGCGCCCTATACTTGTTCACGTGAAGTTGCTGCACACCAGGGCCAGGACTAATTGTAGCCACCACTAGTGATACTTTTCACACCTATATATCAGATTAAAACCTGCACTTTTAACGTGGGTTCTCCTATAAAATAGCTGCAACCAGTCGTTCCACAATTGGCCAGGTGGGGACAAGAGAATGAACATGCGGCAACATTATTATGGACATTCTCAAGAACCCTCCGGACTTTTCTTTATGCCACTCTTGCTTTTATATTAGCAGTCGTGTCGCAATATTTTGTTTGCAACACCCACCAACCGACCTTAGTTTTGATTTCAATGTTGCGGTAACCACCCTTTGTTTTTCTGACGTCATGGGATAAAGTTACAGCAATTTTGATGCAATTTCATGTTTAGAAATAATAGTTGGCACTAGCACTGACGGATTAATTGTCTATCTCTTGTGATTCTGAACACAATGCTGCAACCTAATACCATACCCAGAATATAATTTCAGGTTCAGGATGTTACTGCAATCGAATCCGCCAACTGCCGAATTTCCCTCACCATTTAGCAAGTATCGAATGACATTGTTAACAGGCTGAAGGATACCCACGCAAAGATCCCGCTAGACGTACCGTTAGTGCAGTGAGAGACCACCAGTTTCTTTAGCCCCTATTCTGAACTTTCTCTTGGCCCTTACCATGATTGGAGGTTTCCCGGTTCGAACCATTGGGTTTTGCCCACTTGCGAACTTCGTTTAGCTTCCAAAATGTTTAGTTAGGCTCGAAATTGAGCTAGTGTATAAGCATTACATTGCTTATAGCAGGTAAAATCTAGTTAACGGTTCGATTCTAATTTCAAGATGGTAGAATTCGTTTTGCGCCCTCATCCCTTCCATTTTTGACTAAAATGACATGCCGCGACATTTCCACCTTTGATCACGACTGCTTGGCAATGTTTCTGACTGCCCTGATTGAGGAAATTGAGTTTCAACCTTAGTTAATTGAAGCAAGGACACTGCCACGAAATCATTCACAAGAACCAAGAAGCTTACATGCAAACATGTTAATTTTTAAACAAAATTAAAATTAAGAAACAGATGCAGAAATACGACAAATTCGCAATTCTTATAAAGTTTTCACACTTTCTCCATAGCACATAAGTAACTACAGAAATTTAACATGTGCTACTTGAATTGTTACCAGATTTTTTACGGTATAACTTACACCTCTTTCATAAACACTAATTTAAGTCTTAAGGGAAGGCTTGTCATGATACATCGGGCACAACCCTTTCCATTTGCCACTCGCCATTTGGAGGTTGGAAATCAGGTGGTGTTGATTTGGAATTTAGTGTTACTCGCCAAAATGGCGACTAGCAATAGAGAATGACACTTAAAGAGCAATATCTCGGGGAACCGTACAAGTTCGACAAACCGTTTGTCTCTGAACTTGTGCGGTTCCCCGAGATATTGCTGTTTTGCCATTTCAGAGAAAACTTGTATATCTACATTCTTAATTCCATTTGACATTCTGAATTGCCAAGCACACTTGAACATTTTACGACATTTAAACATGTTTCCACCTTTTAAACAAAGTTTTAGATTTTTCTGCCATTACACAACGTTGATTTATTGGTCATACTGCTTCCTTCCATTTAAATAGCATTTTTAACCTCTTAAATACTACATATTTGGAAGAGACAATAACGCTTACGCCAATTTGAAGTTTCAGATTGCTTCTGCACTGCGAATTTTCGGCAGGATTCACTTAAGTTTTTCAAGTAAGTCTTCCGCCTTCATCAGGCACTGGTTGTTTAGCACACTAACGTAACATCACTCAACAACCAGTGCCTGATGAAGGCGGAAGACTTAGTTGAAAAACTTTAGTGAATCCTGCCGAAAATTCGCAGTGCAGAAGCAATCTGAAACTTCAAATTGGAGTAAGCGTTATTGTCTCTTCCAAATTCGTTAGTTAGCCAAGTAAAATGAGCCTGTCGGCATTTAGAAATACTACGTAAACTTTAATTTATGACATATGGGAAAAAACAGGGTGATCCATAAAAAACTGACGACCCAACATTTTTTTTAAGTCCAAGTTTCTAGTTAGCACCCATCAGAACCAGGATAAGACAGAAATCAAAGCTAATGAAACGGGAAGAATTCTGTCGCCTCCTGGTTTTTGAGGGGTGCTAACTAGAAAAGTTGAACTTAAAAAAAATGTTGGGTCGTCAGTTTTTTGTGGATCACCCTGTATTTTCCCATATGTCATAAATTAAAGTTTACGTAGTATTTAAGAGAAGAAAATGCTATTTAAATAGAAGGAAGCAGTATGACCAATAAATACCCTAAAACCAGTTTACTGGGAAACATAATTAACTAATTTTGTAAAGCTACTATGCCACAGTGTGTTTTGTTATAGTAGACATAATGGTTCCTTTGAAATTGTTTTACAGTGTTTACGAAGCCATTATTTTATTTAAAATTAAAAGCTTTTAAAGTTTTTCGTTTGTATTAGGCTAGTTACAGTTCATTTATAGCCGTAATCTGCAACGGTTCTGGGTACCATATATTTAATACATTTGGGCAGTTCAATCAGGATTTTTATTGGTTTCGACACATTTGGACAGTTTTAGAAACTTTTTGATGGTTTTCGATGGTTTTCACATCGGTTTTGACATATCACGTCAAATAACCCAACCCTGTACACACAGGTCTACAAATTTCAACTGAACCGAGTCGAGGATTTATTTTATGACGTCAGCATTTTTTTTTAATGATAAATGAAACAAAAAATGTTAAAATATGATAATATTCATTGTTGTATCCTCTTGTTTCGTAGACTTTTATCTGCATTTGAAAAATGCTGTTGTCAAAAAAAATATCAAATTCTCTTTTAGGCAGAAGAAAATCCCATGCAAATTTTTTTTTAAGCCCAAACTTTCAACAAATTTTGCTTTGATGGTGGCGGAGTACTAGGTTATCTCGTGCAGCTTACATCCTTAATTAGACCACTTAACACATAATGGCCCGGTGTTGGTCTCCATTTTAGAGGTGCAAATTTTGGCAAGCGCCCACTCTGAGTTAAGAAATTTACTCGCCTAGCTGCACGAACAAATTGCTGCCATTGGGAAAATACCAGTTGGCAAGGTTTGCTTAAATGTCGTCTGATCATGAATATATCCAAACTCTTTATGTCAACCTGTAGAGAAAGAGCATTTTAAGGAATAAACGCTACTTACCAATATTGGGGTGTTGTAGCTTCCGGCAAATCCTGGCCTCCCTTTCCAACTTCTGAAAATCTGGGGGAAAAAAGAAGCAAAATATGGTTCAGACAGGAAGGAGAAGGACAACAAAAAATAGAAAAAATAAAAACCAGAGAGCGATGCCAAAAAATGGAAGAGAAATAAATAAATTCAGATCCCTATTCCCTCCAGACTGGATTTTTCTCCATTGTTTTCTCATTCTTTTTTTTTTTTCTGTTTATTTTTATTTTGTTATTTTTCTTTTCGAATCGCAGTTGCAGTGAGAGACTGGAAGGTGTCATTCATATCAGTGGCATGGCTAGCTCGTTGAAGGCCCCGGTGCAACCAGTGCTAGAGCACCTCTCACCCTGAAAATCTCAACGCAGCCATTACTGGAGCATTTGATGCGAATTTCATTTGTCAAAATGAAATCTAAGTTTGTATCCTAAACATAGGTTCAGCTTAAGTTCTGAGTTTTGCATGTATGACAGAAGGCGGCCAGAGTTTTGAAAATACCCGAGTTTTTTTGAAAAAAACCCCCAAAAACAACCCACGTTTTTTTGGGGGGGCAGTTTTATTGTCCCCCTCCCCGGGTTTTATTAAGCTTTAATGAGCCTAACTTAGGCTTCTGTTTTAGTTCATGGGTGTTTTTTTGGCGGAGCGAGCGAGCGAAGCCTAGCCTATAACGGACACCAAATTGCAAAATGTTGGTTGGTCCGTTGGTCCGTTGGTGTGTTGGTTGCACATTTTTAGTCTGGGTGGAGCCCAAACGAAAGGTCGGATTGGAATGAAATTTGGTACAACGCTTTATACCCCAAACAGTATTGCTGAGCCAAAATTTGACGTAAATCGAACAATTATTACGGGTGAAATAACAAATTTTCGAATTTATTTCTAACACTCACCATTGTAAATTTGGAATCGTGAATAGTTAAGGAATTCCGACGAAGCATACACTGTGCTGTTGGTAATCAAGTGAACTTTAAAAAAAAAGCCAAAATAAATCATCGTAGCTTCCTTACAGCTAACAATCTTTTTTGACATAACTCAACGAAATAATAACATTTGATCATAACACTTTAACCACTAGAGGAAGACAAGCAAATGGGAAAAAATGGGACAGATACTCTACAATAAATATAAACAATGTAAGCATTATTGACGGTGGCACGTTCTTTGCCAGCTTAACCACGGCGGCACGTTCTTTGCCAGCTTAAACCACGGCGGCTAACGTTGTATTTTACAACGGCGGCGACGGCGCAAAGAGGCTGCAAATAACGAAACGGATACTAAATATAGGTGCAAACGAAAGTATCTTAAAATTAATATGAAACGTAGCCTAGCTAAAATGTAAAAAACACCAGCAAAAAGCTTCTGCTCAACTGTAGCCGAATGAATATTGCCCCGAGCTTTTTAAGGACCATTAGCAAACATTGCAAAGCCATTATAATGAGAGGAAATACAAATTTAAAATAAATTTTTCTTCGCTCCGCCTACAATATGCCCAAAGCCTGTTTCCTAGTTTGGATACAATCAAGAATGGTACAATACATAGGCGAAAATTGACTTCTTGACGTACCGACCAATAGATGATAAATCATTAGTCGCTACAGTAAAATTTTAGTCGACACGAAAGATAGACCCCACCGCCCATCTAATGGCAAAAACAAAAATTTCATTTTTTGTGTGTGTGGGTTAGGCCTACTTTTCAAATTGATTATAGCCTACTACAGCTTCACTAAAACAAACTGGCGTGTGGCCGTGGGCCTATTTCCTGTCGACTAAGGAACACATTAAAAGTTTTTGCCAGTAATAATTTTTTAATTCATTCGTATGCTTGGGATTAAAAATAACGAATTCTAATGGTTTGGGGGTATGAAAATGGAGACGTTACGGATTCAAACTATCAAAAATCATTGAAAAATACGGATTTTTTTGCCACTACCGTAAGCGGAAATTTCGAATCCATTCATGCCCTCCGTGACAAGTGTAATGGGCACAGTGGCCACTGGTGCTAAATTTTTAGTCGCCAGCTGACTGCGTTTAGCCACCAGCTGGCTAGTGGCTGGTACCAATTTTCCCCTATACAATACTAGTTAAGACTTGGTTAAGGTACTGACGTAATAATACCATCAACACTGTTTAACAAAAACCTTTCCTTACAAACCATTGATAGCTTGGAAATAATTAATAATTTATTAAAGAAGGTAATATTAACCTTTTATATAGGTTAACTGTTGCTTGGGTTTAGATGTAGCCACAGGATGGATTTTTTTTTAATACAGAGGTAGGAAATACGTAAAACATGCAAAAAAAAAAAACTTTTTTCCTGGCAAACCCCAAAGTTGGTGACCTGGTCCAATATGAAATAAGAATATAATAGTCACAAAACAAAATCTCAAATTCATAACTTCAAATAACTCAGATTAACTGGGTTCAAAATAACAACCAATAATAGAACCGGCTTAGTTAAAAATAAAAACATGTTCTCGGGAACACAGAACTCAGAAATCGACGAAAGATTTAATTTTTTTTTTATAAAACATTCTATGAATCATATTAATTGATTTTTACTAAAATCACTTCTCAGTGCTTTAATCTATTGAGTTGGGGTTTGCGCATATTTAAAGGTATCGTCGATACAACGGAAATAGTGCAGTGTAATATCAAAATCAGTCAAAAATTAAGAAAACTGGAAAATTTGCCCAAAGTTTAACAGAAACCTTAAAAATGAAATGATGCGGCAATGCCTGAGAAATTTCTTTTCAACTTTGTTACGCATAAGTAAGGAGCAGTTATTTGTTGTCAATAATAATTAATTAAAAGGATATACCTCCCAGCGCTATTTTTCTCGATCCACCACATCAAGTACGGCCCCAAAGGTCTATTTCCTAACCGTTAGTCAATCCCTTGGTAAATCCGTTTTAAAATGTGGCATCTAGATTTTCTGTTGAATAATTGTTAACTTTATTTACTGCGTACCGCAGTAGCCTACATGATGCTTTGCGCGCTTACAATAATCAGGACGTTTCACCCCTGTGTGTACTAATTTTCCAATAATTACCATGAGATCAAAAATCTAAAAGACTAATGCGGTAAAAATTAAAATTAGTTATTCCAATAGATCGCCGAAGCAAAATTATAAGACACTAGCCTAGAAAATTATAAATTGTGATGTTAAAATACGAGAATCATTCCGGTTTGTGACAACACAATCTTTAACTTGATGCTGTTTCGTATACTATTCCCAAAGCCAACCAAAACAGCAGCTACGTTCCTCGCTGAGAGGAACGCAGCTACCAGCCCAGCCGGCCTTGAAGTTGGTAAATGCGCGGATTGCGATCTCCGCGTGGCTGTTATATAAGGCAGGCGGGATGTTACAAGGCAGGGCGGGTGTCCCTTTAAGCAGCAAAGTCGGAATAGTGTGGACATAGTTTTGGCGGCCCATTCGTACCAGCGTAGCTGCCAGGCCTGCACATGCATAATCGATAAAAATGCCACTGACTATCTTCCACACTTGGTCTTACTTTTATCGCTCTCACACAGTACAAAAATGCATTCTGCACATCCCTGTCACAAAGTCTTAGCAAAGAATATGGAAAACAGGGCATGTCAACACAAATGTTATTTGCTCCCATCCTCATATTTTTATTTTTTAAAGAAAATTTTGATGTCCCCGTTTAGTCCAAACCCCACACCCGTAAAGCACTGCCCTGGGCAGCACAGAAGCTGAAAGTTACACTGCTAAGCAAACCTTTACTACCACGGATGTATGGAAAAGATGCTGTTTTTAAAGTCCCATGTGTGTACTTAGGTCACCATCCTCTCTGCTGGAAGACCAAGCCCCTAAGCATTCGGCTACGCTCCCTCACGTTTGAACTAGTTATTTCGCGTTTAAAGCTAGGAGATACTCGCCAGGGTCAATAGGAATTACTTAGCATTTAAAAGCTAGGAGGTACTCCCCCAGGTCAAGGGATTAATCAATAGGAATTACTTTCGTTTAAAGCTAGGAGGTACTTCCCCCGGGTCGAGGGATTAATCAGTAGGAATTACTTTCTATTTAAAGCTAGCTGGTACTCTCCATGGTCAAATGATTAATCAATATAAATTACTCTGCATTACGGACTCTGGGTAACGGATTAATCATTAGGTATTACTTTCCGTTTAAAGCCAGGGGATTCTCCACAGGCTCAAGGGATTAATCAGTAGGAATTACTTTGCGTTTAAAAGCTAGGAG
>JAHWFP010242589.1:0-37007 GCA_023313725.1 Lithobius niger
TGCGCGCACACGGGTTAAACTTCAAGGTCATTATAGGCGCACAAAGCATCATATTCGTTCTGGAATAACGTAAATAAAGTTCTCAATATTCAACAGAATATCTCATAGACGCCACATTTTAAAACGGATTTGTACCAAGGGAAAGACTAACGGTAAGTAAATAGACCTTTGGGGCCGTACTTGATGTGAAGGATCGACAAAATGGCGCTGGGAGGTATATCCTTTTAAGATATCGTTCCTGACCCAATCAAACAGGTAATAATTTGTAATGAGTTGTTCTCAACTTTATTCGCGTTCTATCAATGGAAGGCGGATATGAAACAATATCTCCTTGTTGTTTTTATAGCTTTAGCTCACTTGAAGAATCGTAATAGGCGAATCATAGTGTTTCGAATGGCGCGCATGATGGTCGGGAAATAACCTACCTTTTTTAAAAAAATTAAAATGACTCACGTTGGTTCATGGTCTGCTGTAGGTCTAATAGTTTTCATCACCCTAAGTAAGTAGCCTACTAAATAAAAGCTTGCAATAATGTTAATATGTTTAAAGGGACTTTCCTCCCAGCGCCATTTTACTCGATTCTCCACATCAAGTACGGCCCCAAAGGTCTATTTACTTACCGTTAGTCAATCCCTCGCTAAAAATCCGTTTTTAAATTTGGCGTCTACGAGATGTTTTGTTGAATATTGGGGAACGATATTTACTGTATCCTGCACGTATATGATTCTTTGTGCGCCTACAATAACCTTGAAGTTTCATCTGTGTGTGCGCATGAACTAATTTTAATCGTTTGCTAATTAATAATTACTATGAGATCAAAAATCTAAAAGACTAAGGGGCGGTAAAAATTAAGATTAATTATGACAATAGATCGCCGTCGAAGAATTATATTATACCAGCCTAAGAAATTATAAATAGTGATGTCATTCCGGTTTGTGACGACACAATCTTTAACTTGATGCTGTTTCGTATACTATAGAGCAACGTCAAGTGACGTCATATTTTCTGCATCAACACAGAATAAAGACCACAGAATCTTTTATTTGCTCAACTTTGTACAAATGCCAAGTAAAAGTAGATCATCCCATTGTAGACATCCCATTGTTAAAAAATTGATTGTTAATGATAAAAAGGCGGCTCACTAGCTGACATGTGTCTGTTAACTATAAGCAACTGAAAGCTTTTTTTTTTGGCATGTTGAGGATAAATCCCAATGCGACAGAAATGTTTCAAATTGTGGAAAATGTAAGGAGAAGGGTCAGAGATTAAGAAAAACCAAAATTTAAAGGATGAATGTCCACCAATCATAGAGAAAAAAATGCGTCAATAACGTTGTTTTTATGTTACTGTCTAGCTAGCTAGCTGTTAGCTAGCTGGCTAGCTAATAAGATTTTTCCCATGTTAAATCCCATAGACTTTTTGCTCATGGCTAGCGCAAAATTGAGAAGGCCTACGTACCTGAACTTTTGCACACGGATGCATGGTGATCTGAGGATGGTCCTTTTGTTGGTTTGGGCGTTGTAGGGGTCAGGACAAATGCGTAGGAGGGTTTTGAAATACGCCACCGGCGAATTTAAATTTCTTTTGTTTTCCAAGTTGCAACCAAAGATTTGCAACTAAGATCCCCGAAGTTAAGATCCCCGGGGATTAAGATCCCCGAAGTTAAGCAGCATTGGGCTGGATTGATACTTGGGTGGGTGACCGCCTGGGAATCTGGCTGTTGCAGACATAGGGCCTTAGGGCTTCGGGCAGATGACCAGGAGTGGTTAACGCTCGTTAAACCCTTTAACCCTTTTTAACCAAAGATTTTAAGCAACAATGGCTTGAACAATCAAGATTGGTCCTTAGATTTATTGTAAAAGCCTGGACGAACTACAAACTGAACTGTAACGAAGGACAAAATAAAGAAACATAAACGTTGCCGTGGATTGCGTAAGAATAACGGGATGCACGTTAGATAATGGTTACGCAACAATACGAGCATACACGAGCTAATGGTTTTTTTGTTAATAACCCAAAAATAAAATGCTTCGCGTTCTGCTGTCTTAGTAACAGCGACCTTCGGGGGTTTCTGCATGACTAAATGTGAACGAAATCTTGAAAAATTAAGCGGAAGGTGCAGGGATAAACAAAACAACTGAAGGAGATACGCTGATTGAGTGAGCGAAGCGAACGAAATCAGCGATTGTTAGCCAGTGTGTGCAAAAATGGGATTAAAGCATCTTAAACAGACGGTGTAACCTAATGTACGTTGACAGTCCTATGAAAGCTGTGATATCCACCCAAAACCAAAACTGGTAGAAAAACCCGCCAAGTTTCCAAAAACGATCGACCTTTGAAGGTAGTGATATCATTCCACCAAGGAAAGGCCGCCAAGTTTAATACTGTTAGCCAAGTTAATCGCACCGAATAATACTTTACACGTTAAATGAAAACTTGAAGATTGCTACCGCTAGTAGCAATCTTCTAGTTTTCGTTTAACTTTCGAACTATTAGTATGTGCTATTAACTTGGCTAATAGGATTAACCTTGGCGGCCTTTCCATGGTGGACTACCTTTAAAGGCCTTCTCAATTTTGCGCTAGCCATGAGCAAAAAGTGTATGGGATTTAACATGGGAAAAATCTTATTGGCTACCCAGCTTGATAGCTAGCTAGCTAGACAGTAACATAAAAACAACGTTATTGACGCATCTTTTTCTCTATGATAGGTGGACATTCATCCTTTAAATTTTGGTTTTTCTTAATCTCTGACCCTTCTCCTTACATTTTCCACAATTTGAAACATTTCTGTCGCATTGGGATTTATCCTCAAAGGTGAACTAACTTCAAAGGCCGACCGTTTTGAGAAACTTGGCGGGTGTTTCTACCAGTTTTGGTTTTGGGTGGATAAAACTACCGTGTGGGTATTTGACCGTAGCAACAGACAGGTAGTTGATGATTATACCATGTAGTCATCCACGCCAGAGTTTGTTTACCTTTTAGCATTCGTACGATGTGTCACATACCGCGGCCCGGAAATGAGTATGATCTAGCGTCGGATGTGTCGTCATGCTTGATTCAGAGAGCATTATGCGCGCCGCGGTCGTGTGAACTATATTTTAGCGCAGTTGACGTATCAGTAAAGCAGCCAAAACGGGGGGATTTATGTGCCTTTAATCCACCGTTTGAGAAACGATGTATGTATCTTCTTCCTTAGGAGAGCCCCACAAAAACAATACCATTTAGCATCACGGTAGGTAGACTTAATACATTACGCAACGCAACTCAATGAATTCGTAATACTCTTACGGGCATGCGCACAAAAGTACGCAAAATCAAACTCGCCCCAGTGACGTCATTTGGGTAAAAGATAATTAGCTCGGGAATGACCAACCTTAATAGAGCAGTGTCATGTGACGTCATTTTGGCTACGAGACACCATTTGGTGGTAATAGCTACAAGGTGCACTAGATTAAAATGTAACGGAAACCAACGGTACTTCTAGTCAAGACAGTGCTTTGAGAGCGAATTTCTAGGCTTAAAAAGAACGTTGTTTTCTCCAACAACAAAAATCGCGCGTTATAGGCTTAAGAAATCCAGTCTAATAGCATTGGCTTCAGTAAGACGATCTTCCTTTCTCCCTCCAGTGCTCCTTGCAGCTAACCCAGTTACTGGCTCCACCATAGAGTTATACACAATAATACTACGTCGTGTCACTGCCCTATACTATCGTTCCACTCGATCTTGTACGGCAAGCCGGGTGTCCCTTTACGTTGATACAATTTTTTTTTAAACTTTCTAGTAAAGACGAAGCTGGCATTGCAACCAAGTGGTCGTTGGCATGATGATGATGATTACAATCCCAACACGTTTAATATATTTCGACATGGCAAAGTATTCCGTCAAGATGGCGTTAGCGGACGACCGGATGGGTACACTGCCAAGGAGACACAGCGAAAGAAAACACAAGGCTATGTTAATTGGTTTGGTCGTTCTAGCAGTAAACTTCACAAAGCGAGTTCAGAAAGTGGCAGTGATGATGATGATAGTGGAGAAGATTATGAAACCGACGGTGGTGGCGTACAAAATGATAATTGGGTTGCTGAAGTGGCAGGGGTGACCAGTGCCGAACTAGAGGTCCCACATCCTCACGAGGACGGCACACAACAGGAGTCGGTCATTGTCCATAGTCATGAAATAAAGACAGAATCCAGTTCTGAAGGGAACAGTGACGGGTCATCGAAACACATCGATGTGAATAAGTTCGAACATTGGAGTGGAGAAGTTAGCAACGCCGATGATGTTGAAACTGGTGATCCTGATGAAATCTGCGTAGATGACGACTGTGGGGAAGGTTGCGAATGCGCTGAAGATCTCACTGGCTGTGTTTGCGATTATACCATCTGGAATAAGAAAAGGGTAAATCTTGTATACTTTGCATTAGTTATTTACTTTGTATTAGCAATATGCTTTGCATTAGCAACAGAAAGTATATACAAATACAATTTATCTGTATATATATATATATATGATCATGGTATGATTGAAGTCCTCTTTCCAGCAAAACTAAAACTATTAAGTTCTCCGTTCCTATTCAATATATTTCGACCAAACTTGGCGAGGTAGGAAGGTATATTTATGCCAACCTTTATAAAATTCCGTGCAAGAATAAACGTACGGGGCCACACGTAAATTGTGAAATTGTACACTTCTTGTTGTTGTTCTTGTTCTTGTGTGACACGGTTTCAGAAAAAACTACTGCACTTACCTAATATCTGACACATGATCTAAGCCAGAAATGTCCCTGGGCTTCAACCTTACAGAGACCACTTTTTCGATTGGTCGAGTCATTCCGAAGTTACGGGACCCTGAACGATCATTTTGATTGTTTTACATTGTTTTAACCATTATAATTAGGGAACAAAGCCACTCAGAAAAAAACTCCAGATTCATTCTTCGTGCACGTGTTATGTCTTTGCTAAAAATTTGATTGTTGAAGGGCAAAAGGTATCGTCTGCGGCCTTGCAGTGCTGGAAACACCAGTTCTCGTCAGATCCCCGAAGTTAAGCAGCATTGGGCTGGATTGATACTTGGGTGGGTGACCACCTGGGAATCTGGCTGTTGCAGACACAGGGCCTTAGGGCTTCGGGCAGATGACCAGGAGTGGTTAACGCTCGTTAAACCCTTTAACCCTTTTTTTGGTATTGTTGATTTGGGCGCATGGCTTCGGCCCAGGCTCAATAAAATACAAATACAAGTATGGTGCATGGTGTTGTGGGATTGCAATCCAGGAAGATGTTCCATTCTTTCTCACCCGTTTTGAAGCTCTCAGTCCTCTTACAACAATACAGCACGACGGAATCGCAACAATGAACGAGGACGAGGAGTGCTGGGATCCACGGCGGAGGGCTCCCAGCACTCCACGTGGATCTCAGCCCCCGTTTGTGTTAAATGAAGAGTGGAAGAAATCAAACAAATGTAATAAATTTACTGAAACAAATAAAAAAACATAACAGATTAAAAAAAAACAAAAAAACAATAACGTTCAACAATTCACGTTATTCACAACATTGCAACCGCTGTTTTACAAACGTTGGTTTCCGTTAAATGACAAAAAGGAATACAGCAACCGAATATTATCAATCAATTGGAACAATTTGTGAAAACAACACCACCTCAAACGTCAAAAAAAGCGTTGGAAAATGCATGTTAGTTACAACATTGCAACCGCTTTCAAACTAAACGTTGCTCTTTTCGTTGCGTGTAGTATTGCGTCTTAACGAATATTCTACACAAACTTTCTTCTGGCTAAACGCAACAATGTATTCCACTCGCGTTCACTTGCGCTCAACAATGTACGTCGGACTGATAGCTTCAAAACGGGTGAGACGGAGGATATCGCCCGCTTTCCTCATGCTGGAATCCAACAATGGCTCGCTGCGCGCCCTCGACATTGTTAGATCCCAGCATGAGGAAAGCGGGAGATATCCTATACATTCCTGGCAGGTACAACAGTGAACGTTTGTGAATGGTGCTTGTGCTGTGTAAGGACATTGACTTTCTTGGTTTATCATTTGATCGTTTGTTCTGTTAGTTGTTCAGTTGTTTTATGGATTTTGTATAAGTTTTCTAGGAGGGCATGTGGCTATGGGCAAGAGCCCCCATAAACCAATTCAATTCAATGCATGTGAAGATCTCAGGGTCCAAGACCCGTTGATTTACACCATACTCTGGAAACTTTGGGTGGTGGCACATAACAGTCGTGTAGAGTTCAAATGGGTAAAAGGCCATAGCGGCAACCCAGGGAATGAGCAGGCTGATGGGCTAGCCCGTTATGCATTGGTGGGAGTGTGCCAGCCGGTCGTCCCAGTACTGTCTGCACAGATGCGTAGACCGATTGTTGAGAACTGGGCAGAGGAATTGGGAGGAATTGGGAGGGATCAGATGCGGCAAGAGTCTTTTTTGCCCTGCATCCGGTGTGCGGCGCAGTGACGAACCTAAATAAAATGACATATCGGGAAGGGAAGGTCATATCTCGGTTACGGGTGGGACATACACTCCTGCGCTTGCACAGGTTTTGGTTAGACTGGGTGGGTAAGCCAACCTGCCAGAAGTGTGGAGTTGATGAGACACCAGAGCATGTCCTATGGCACTGCAGAAAGTATGCTGCGGCAAGGTTACTGTTAGCACCCTGGATGCAGGGAATGTCCACAATTCAGGAATTGGTGTCATTAACAAGCGGCCATCAGCTGCTTACGAAGCTCAGGGTGATAGCGAAATTTTGCCGTCTAGCAGGAGTGAATGTGTAACGAGTCAAGAGTGTGTCTCCTGTTCTCTCCAGGCACTGCAGCTGTGGAGTGTGGTTGAAGACGTGAAGGCGTGTTACAGTGAGCAGCGCAAAGGGAAGCCGGTGAACAGTTGAGACAAGCCAACAGTGTAGTGTAGTGATGTGTTTTGATTGTACGCGCAGCCCACTGGAACTTTCCCTTCATGGGAGAGAGAAGGTGGGTGAAAGACTTGTACACAGTGGAGTCTGCGGTCTGCAGCTGACCTCGAAGAGTAGTGGTGCTGTGTGCAGTGCAGAGCGGTGAAGTGCTCCTAGGAGTAGGAGAAGTGGTAGTGGCAGTGCTTCAGATTGTACGTGCATGGCCCACTGGAACTTTCCCTTTATGGGAGAGAGAATGTGGGGACCTTGTACACAGTGGCGTGCGCAGAGGGTACTGCAATATCTTACGAGTTTGGTTCTGCAGCTGGGTTAGATGTAGTGTTGTGCTGGATATTGTGTAGTTGTGCAGTTGTTTAGGTGTGTATTGTAGAGTTGTGTAGTTATTTTGTTTTGATAAGGCGTACGGCTTTGGGCCATGGCTCTTAATAAACAATCGTGAAAGAATCCGTGTTTTTGCTAAGAGCATATATATTTAAACCAAACTAAGCTACGTTGTGAATTTCGAGGCCTCGAAATTGGCAGCAAGAAACGATAGAATGGCGTATTTATTTCGTAGATGCAGGCTTTCAGACCTGAGTTGAATTGTTTCAAAGTCGTCAACAACAATCGACTGCATGCATAAACCTTTGTAGCGCGACTCCCGTAAAAAAGATACACGGATTACAAACAAAAACGTCAAGTATGCCGTAAAAGAGGGGGGTTACATGATTGAATTTTCACTTGTTAATATGTACACGGATAAAAATTGATGATTTTTAATAAATAATCAAATATACAATTGAGAAAAATGCATCTGTTTAAGTGCTGTTGTGCTTTACCAATCATGCATTTTACGTAAAGCACAACAGCACTTAAACAGATGCAATTTTCTCAATTGTACGTTTGATTATTTGCTAGAAGAAGATATTATGCTACACACACACACACAGCACCGGAAACAATGAGAAACTTGTTCCTCATGGATGTAGAACCAACTACGGGAAAATGAGTCTTACTTACACTGCTACCCCACGTCCGATTCCGGATTTTTCTTTTGATAAACCTTGTCCGAACTCCCGTGCTACTGCATGCAAAGTTTGGTTTGCATAGTCCTTGTGGTTTTCGAGTGGTGCGCGGTCTAAGATTACATTGGCGTGTCTTCATAGCAGAGCTACGCTCTAAAGAAGCATGGATCGACGCCAAAGCAATCTTCTAGTTTTCATTTAAGTTTCGAACTATTAGTAGGTGCGATTCACTTGGCTAATAGGATTAACCTTGGCGGCCTTTCCCTGGTGGAATGATATCACTACTTTCAAAGGCCGACCCTTTTTGAAAACTTCGCGGCTTCTCGTTTACCAGTTCTGGTTTAGGGTGGATCAAAGAAATTACATGAAGCATGGATCGACGCCAATGGAGTGAGCCAAGCGAACGTCGAAACGAAAAAGAAATCGAAAACGAAAAAGAAAAAATCGCCAGTCGTTAAGTAAGTAAGTAATTTCGTAAGTAACTCGTCGTTTCACAAGACCAGACGATCTGTAGGGTTTACTTACACGTTGAGGCCTTCTTCATTAACGAGGGGAATCCAAACTGCTTGTCAGATGTAGACCCAGAAGGCTGTCGGCGTCTACTATACTACCTCTGGCTGCCATTACAGGTGAGCGTTATATGCCACCCATGACAGGTGAAAGCTGGACATCACCCACTACAGATGAATGCCTGGTGCTCCCACTACAGAAGATTACTGCTGATGGCTGGCTCCATGACAGAAGAATCTCCCTTTACAGGATGGAGACATTGCTCAGGCGCCACAGATCCAACGATTGCCGAACAGACCTTTGATGGTTTCTTGGCTAGCCTATGACATGTGTAATCAATCAGCAACGGAATAGCTGCTCCTAAAATTTACCTGGCAAAGAACATCGAATAATGTCTGTTTCTGCTAGAATTTGACTCTAGCGGTGTTACAGACTGAGCCAGTGAATTCTGCACAAGCTCAGACTCATGTGTTAGACTCTTAGTCTCAGTGGGCATTTGGTTTGAAGTTGCAGGTCGCAACTGGGATTAGTGATGCACCACAGTTCGTCATTTGAATCGCAGGGCAAATGTCGCACCATCATTTGTAACGCCCCCGGCATTTCTTCCACTCATGACGTATTCAAGGCCTGTCTTGACCACACAAAGTCTACAGGTAAAAATTTAGCTCAACTGCTAAAGCCATGCCCTGCGTGCAAATAGATGAAAATAAAATAACATAAAAATAAAAAAATATAAAATAAAAACTGTACTTCTACAACTGGTGCATTCAACCCTATTTCACTAAGCCTTGCATTGCTTCTACTTGGTTGGTCAGCCTTATTTGTGAGTGCTGCGTATCTAGAGTGCTCCTGGTATTTTACGAGCGGCTGTGTCTTCCTGGAGGGAACGGCTTTAATCGACGGCCGCCATGTTTTTGTAGCTATTTTGGATATCAACAAGGCACACTGCGACCAAAAACATACAATCGGTTATTTGTGTCCATGCTGGGGCAAACTCAAGATAGGCTGCGGACACTATAACTGTATCTTTAAATTTTAATTTATCCACTACTTTATCGCTGCCCATTTCAGAGACACTTTTGAGCGGCTTCCTCACTAACAGCTAAGTCTTTTGCTCTGGCACTTGTTAGATTAGGCTCACTTAAAGGGATATATATACCTCCCAGCGCCACTTTTCTCGATCCTCCACATCAAGTACGGCCCCAAACGTCTATGTATTTACCGTTAGTCTTTCCTTGCTAAAAATCCGTTTTAAAATGTGGCGTCTAGGAGATTTTCTCGGTACCTTCCTAAAAGACCAAACAGCGAACCAAACGCAACCACTGTTGGTGACAGTTTGGCACATTCCCTGCTAATATCCGTGTTGATGCGGCTTGATTGACGTCAACATCGTCAGCGACGAATCTGTTTCGTCGAAACTGTTAGCTCACGCATGCTCAAACCTCCACTCCAGCAAACGACCTCCCTTAGATGGTTCGCAATTTGGCATTGCTCTCGCCTGGTCACATCTATTAGCCAATCCTGGTCAAATCCATTAGCGAGGTCTGGTCGCGGTGAAGGTATGACGTATCAATACGCTGCTGAGCTCGTTGAGCTGTATTGTAGTTTAGGAAGGTACTGAACAGCTGACGCGACATCACTGCGCACGCGCGACGTCGAGATTGGAGCCAAACTGTCTGTAACAGTGTTGCGTTCTGTTCGCTCTGTTCGGTGCTTTAGGAAGGTACTGAGAGTTGAATACTGGGAAACTTTATTTACGTTCTTCCAGATGATGCTTTGCGCGCCTACAATGACCTTGAAGTTTTATCTGTGTGCGCACAGTACTAATTTTAATCGTTTGCTAGTAATTACTATGAGATGAAAAATCTACAAGACTAATGCAGTAAAAATTAATATTAATTATTCCAGTAGATCGCCGAAGCAAAATTATAAGACGCTAGTCTAGAAAATTATAAATTGTGATTTTAAAATCATTCCGGTTTTTGACGACACAATCAGTGCGTTCACGCTGGCTGGACTATTAGGTGCAATGCCAACTGAGACAGTAGCTGCATTCTTCGCTGCGAGAAACGAAGCTATTGTCTCAGTTGACCTTGGCTTTGGTAAATGCGCTGATGCGATCGGCACGTGGTTGTTATAAGGCATGCGGAACGTTATAAGGCAGGCCGGATGTTGCTTTAATAATTTATGTAGATTATTACTACCTCTAATTCCCACGGTAACACGGTCCCTAGGCATATCCTCCAGATAACTCCCAATTGGCAGTGTTCAGTAGGAATTTTCAGAACTGAAATGTGTTCCTAAATAGATTCAGACTCCTATTGATTGAGGCCTTTTCACAAATCAATAACGCTTGACTATTTTATAGGGGACTGGATCGAGGCTGTTCTTCATTAAAGTACAGAAGTCCTGAAAAATTTTTAGTACTTGGAAGTGCTGGGCTGCATAGGTTCTTTATAGTGTCCGCAGCCTATCTTGAGTTCGCCCCAGCATCGACACAAATAATGGATTGTATGTTTTTGGTAGCAGAGTGCCTTGTTGATATCTAAAATAGCTACAAAAACAATGGCGGCCGTCGATTAAAGCCACCCCCTCCAGGAAGACACAGCCGCTCGTAATACCAAGATACGTCGCGCACTCAATAATAACTTGTACTATTTTAGCTTCTGGTTGGTCATTCGTGCTGGTTCGTGCTGGTTGATCACGCCTGGTAAAATTTCTCTTCGAGCAGACGAACAAATATGGCTCCCTTATCCCTCTCTTCATCGAATTCCTCCGAATTCACAGGCTAGGGAGATTGTTTGGAATGTCTTCAAAGACGTCAAGGCTCAGTACCCAACGCGGATGCTGAAACCACAAATTCAAGAGGCCAGCGTTGCGACTGGAATTTCTCAGAGACGTGTCTTGTCAGTAGCAGAAGCCGTACCGACAGCCAACTCTAGGGTTAGGCCTAACGCCGCAAACATAATTATGTTCACCATAGTCGCTCAATGCGTGTGCAAGGTTCCAGTCACCGCCAACGTTACTGCATACGCGTAACAGGCGATTGTAAACGATTGCAAAATACAGCTACTTCCAGTGGCCAACCAGAACCTAAAATAGTATAGAGCAGTGACATTTGCCGCCATATTGGCATCAGTATGGGTTTTGGAGGGCATAAATACAAGGTGCACTACATAAAAATGGAGGGAAAAACAACGGAAGAGCGAATTTCTTAGGCTTAAAATAACGTTGTTTTCTCCAACAACAAAAATTGCGCGTTTTAGGTCTTAAGAAATCACTCTTCACGGCATCGGCTTCAGTATGACGCCCTTCTGTTTCTCTCTGCAGTGCCCCTTGCAGCTAACCCATTAAGGCTCCAGCATAGAGTTATATACAATAATACTACGTCGTGTCACTGCTCTATAGGGCAGTGAAACTACATAGTGTTACTGTTAACTCTATGCTGGAGCCAGTAACTGGGTTAGCTGCAAGGCGCACTGGAGGGCGAAAAGAAGGGCGTCTTACTTAAGCCAATGCTGTTAGAGCGGATTTCTTAGGCCTATAACGCGCGATTTTTGTCGATTTGTTGGCAGTTGCTGACATTTTTAAGCAAGTGGAATCTTTATTTTCCGATTACAACCTCGCAGCATAAGGGATTGGAGAAAACAACGGTTTTTTAAGCCTAAGAAATCCGCTCTCAAAGCACTGCCTTGACTAGAAGTGCCGTTGTTTAACCCTCCATTTCAATCTAGTGCCCCTTGCAGCTATCTCTCTTGTAGCCAATATGACGTCACTTGCCGCTGCTCCATAGAGTCAGTGGCACCAATCAATAACATGGGCACATGTTTGGTGGCATCAAATCGTTTGCTACGAAATAATTTTCCAACCTTCCAGTATAATCGGACCAATTGTCTTTCCATTACAAGCTGCAAAATGCTCAAACGCCATCGTGAATACACAATGCATCGCCCACCAACATTTAAATTTCGTGGAAACACGGTGCTCGTCAATACGCATTGTGCGCTCGAAGTACACATCCTCACTCCATTTGTAGTCAACAGCTGATTGCGATAAGCCTTGCTCAAATTCTGTGCATGCCTAAACCACTCTCATTCTGTTACAATGTGAAGTCACGGAAAATTTCCGACGATCGGCTCTTGCCTTCCTTCTATTCCCCGACACGAAAGTCTATCTGTTGCCCCGTAAACTACAACCACTACGAGAAAGTCAACATGTGAGGTCCTAGACAGGTTCAACAATTTCGAATTTCATTTGCTAAAATTAAATTTCGAACTGAATATTCATTAGAACGTATCTGATCATTCCTTAACATGATTACTGTGTACGCGGTTTATCTTGAGTCCTGCAGGTGTTTTATGAGTGGCTACGTTTTCCTGGAGGGGACGGCATTAATCGACGGCCGCCATTGTTTTTGTAACCATCTTGGATATCAACAAGGCACTCTGCTACCAAAAACAATCAATTGATTATCTGTGTCGTTCTGGGGCGAACTCAAGATAGGCCGCGGACACTATAAAGAAGGAGGAAACCCGTAGCTGAAGTTTGATGTTGACTGACATCTCTGAAATGAGAGAGGAGACGTGGCTTTAGACTTTCACCAGCCCAGGGCTGCCACCGGGGCTGAACAGTTTTTCACAAAATTTCACTTCACACATTTTTATATTTCTTACAATTTTTCACACACGTTTTATTAAAACTTACACATTTTATCACCTCGGCTTCCCAAACTTTTCACAGCAGAGATTGTATTTTTTTTCACCTTTTTTTTTCCACCTCTGTGTGACAATAATAAACAGAGAAGCAAAGCGTCGTGGGACGCATTGCCTTCTGGGTGTAACAAAAGAACATCCTTCTAATTGATGCGAAAGGGAGGATCCTATCGCCATCTCACGGCAGACTGTTGAAACCTTAGCCGAATATCCTGAATGCGTAAAATGGAGTTGGAAAAGCGATAACTAATTTATTTTATTTATGTTTGTGGCACACACCAATTTTTTTTTTACTAAAATCCAAAAAATTCAAATTGTTTCACAAATTTCTTCTTTTTTTTCATATCTTTTCACACTTTTATTGGTGAGGCGCCAGAATTTCACTTTTTTTTCCACTTTTTTCACATTGGTGGCAGCCCTGTCAGCTGTCCGCCATATGGTGACACCATCAAGCGGGGACCTGAGGTAACCACACTCTGCTCCACAGTAGACTTTCCACGAAGTTGTCTAAACCTAATTGTAAAAATCATCGTATCATGTCAAAGCCAAAATTAATGTTTAGCTTAGCGTCGTAATCTTTTCTGAACCACGGCAAGGAAATCACTTTTTTTAATTAATAAAATAAAAACAGATACTAAAATTATTTCTGTAAGAAAATCTTTGAATGACGCCACTTGAAGCTGCCAAATCACAGTTAAAATTACCAGTTTATTTTAAACTCTGCTTACCTAAAGTTTATGTAGTCTCTTTTTTTCTGTTTTTATTACTTTTGTTCTGAATTTATATGTTTCATTTTCATTTTTTTTTCCAGGCATTTAGTACTTTTAAAAAGAGAAGTATAGTTCAAACTAAAAGGAGGACACTTACGAAGAACGCAATGAATTTAGGAAGTATAAGAAGAAATGTTTAAGCTACTTTTGTTTATAGGGAAGTACGTGTCATGTGTCTTGTTGAGGAACTTTTGTTAATATGTAGATACGGCTTTATTCAAGTTTAGCTTTTTTTTTTTCCTAGGTACAAACTGTATAAAATTATTCCTACTAACCATAGCTCATAGTAGTTGAGAATAAAGATACTTCTTAGTATCTCTTATAGGCTTTGATTTTATCTACACTCATGGCCTTTCTGAAAAGAATCACAACGAAGAACGTTGATTGTAAATAACGATAAAAAAAGTGATAAAATAAATTACTGTTCATAATTAATTGGTTAGTACATGAACGAGTGGCCATATCAACTGCGTTTACCGGACAAGCGGATTCACGATTTAAGGCGCAGCCAGATGTGGTACTTCCGGTTTGAGATTATGGGATGGCAGCCGCCATAAAGATTGTCATGGTGTGCAAAATGTTGGAAAAACTCAAGTCCGACGTTTAGGGTGAATCACGCACAGCGACAGTTAAACTGTGACACTGTTTGCAAAATTTATCCTAGCACAGGCAAAAGTTTGAACTAATTTTCCAATAGCTGTTCGATTTTATACATTGATGTTTGCATCGCTTTTAAGATATCTACAGCGTTTTCACATTGTTGGCAACTGCCGAATATAAGCGTTGTCTTCGTCGCACAGTACAGGAGAGATTACGACAAAAATGTTGAATTACGGGATGTGTATCTCATGAATCTCATTCTGGCCAGAGCAGAGGCGAAAATGGTGCGCACCAGGACTCGCCATGTTTCTTCTATTTCTAAAATTGTTGTTTTAATCTGAAATTGCTGTTACACTCTTTGTAGGGGGGTTACAATAATTTTGTAAATAAAATAAATACATAAATAGAATGTAGAACTGGCCTCTCGCGAATCTCATTCAGACGAGAAGCGGAAGTTGGCTGGCGCCATGTTGGCGTTGCCAGCGTCGGCTAACAAATACCTTTTTTACACTGACGATCCGAGGCGTCCTTCGGATCTAAGGCGTCAATCGGATCACGTTTTTGGCCGGCCAGGTTTTGGTTGCCGAACAAGTTTTTTTGCGTTTGGGTTTCTGGTGTTATGTAATTAGCCGCAGCGAGCGTGATAGCACGAGCGAGGCGCGTAATTTGAAAAAAAATACGAAATTTTGAAAATCATTTTCTTGGGATCTGGACGGTACGTGTATAAAAAAGTTATATGCCGTCGGGCAAGTCCCTGAAGGAATGCTGATTGTGAAGGTTTGCAATGCGTTGTTTCTAGTATAGTTGATACGTGACCCCCTGACGGCAGTAAACTGGCGATGGACTGCTTCACCACTTCTTAGCTGGGAATTTAAAGGTAATAGGTTTGCATATGTAGTTGTGTAATAAATATCCGGAACTATAGGCGATTTAACGGCGATATTTGCTCGTTTGCGTTTAACGGCTAGTCCAATATCGAGGGGCTGGAGGGGAAATCGCACGAGCGCTGTATGCGCGAGTGGATTTCCCTCTATTCCCGAGATATTGGACTAGCCGTTTCGAGCAAACTAGCAAATATCGCCGTTTAATCGCCTCTAGTTCACGGATATGTGTTTTAATGCTAAGGTGTGACGTCAAGCTAACTTACCGGATTTATTTAAGTTTTTAAAGATTTTTGTTATGCAAATTTTATTTGCGAATCATGAATTTAAGAATTTTTACATGCGACTTATGTAAATTTGTGAACAGAAGCTTCCGGGTGAGAAGCTTCCTGTGTACGAAGTCGGAGCGACGGGGAGAGGCGTTCCTTACCGTTTAGTTGGCGATGTTTGTGTTTTAAGGTAAAACTATATTTTTTTCTGTTTTAATAGTTTAAATCAGATGAGAGTATAAAATGCACTATTCGCTTGTGAGTCTCTTAGGTTTTTAAGTGTATTTCAAAGTGTCAGTAGCCTAGTTTTCGTATCGTCGTGACAGAAGGTTGCCGGGTTGGGCCATTCTTCCATGGGTGGGGGCATCGCATAGTACGCGAGGGTTTTTTTTCGCATTAGTACGAAAACTGTCGCACTTTGCAAATGTGCGTGTTTATGCTGGTTACAATGGGGTGTGCTGGTTGAATTTGTGTTGTGTAAGGTAGTTTTGCACAGTCGGTCATTATATGTCACACAATGTGGAGCAGGGGTTTTGTAGACCCCGAAGAAAGTGTTAGGTTATCAAAGTGAGGGTTATCAAAATTAACCCACGGTGATGTGTGTGGGTTTTCAGATTAACCATATATAACGACTATTTTAGCATGGGCAGGTGTTAGCATGACGTCACCACCGTGCATTAAATCTAATTAGCCGAACCCATTTACATGGTGGTCCATACAAAATTCCGGAGTTAGCAGTGTGGTACACGTATGGTAAGGAATAGCATTAAAATAACTTCACATTAGTGTTGAGACACCAGGAACGAAAAAATCGATCACAAATTGCAGTGACCTTGATTACCTTTTTCAAGGTCATTGCGTTACTAACTTCTCAAGTAAGTAGCGTAGTTTACCCACTATGGAGCCAGCAATGTACCAATTTCAACTTTTCTATGGCCACGTCTTTTTCGCTGTGAAACTTTGCTTTATAACGTAAGAAGATTGTGCCTCTGTTGTTGTTTGATGTGCCCCCAGCGGCGTTAGCCATGGCGCAGGAAGGAGAGAGGGAGAATTTTGCTAGACAAATCCCAACGGAAGTTCCTAGGATCTTTTACACGCCACAATCGACATGAGCACGAGGCATCACAGGCCCTTCTCTTCCCGAAAATGCCAGTGGTGGCGAAGGTCGGTCTTGAACCCGTGAGCTCTGGCACATGAGACGGCCATGCTAACCATCAGGCCACCTTGTCCGTAGTTGTGCCCCTGGCTGATTTTATTCAATACACATCTGAGGTAACGAATTATGCTGTTTCATTTATTTATTAAAATGAGAAACTAGTTTATGGATCAAGCTCACTCTTGGGGCGCATTTGCGCAACAAGACCTTCTCGCTCGCCGAACGCTGTTTGCTAGTCAACTTTTCATTCATTTACGGTTAGTTTCCCGTTTCTACTAAATGAATGCGGTAATAGGCAACAAATCAAATGTATTATAAATAACAACACGGAATTTAAACATTGCGACAACATTGTTGCCATTTCACGCTATTTCCAAAATTTGCTATTCTCGCTGAAAAACACAGCTGCTAGCGGTGATCAAACGACGGTAGAATAAATAGCTACTCGCAGCGAGAATTCCAAAATCCAACATGGCGTCCATTTCGGGGTTGTCGAATCGAAGACAAATCACCGAATACCGGTATTCAGAAATCTGTCTGTCGCCTTGTACAGCAATAAAAATTGTTTTCTAGTTGTCATAAATCGACGCTGTCATGTTGCACGCATCGTACTTCGTGTCGCGACGCACGAGGAGAAAATTTGCGACCGCGTTGTTGCCATGGTTACTACGTATAGGCAACTCGAAAGCCACATTCTTCGGTAAAGGGGAGAAGCAGCCAGAAGATTTAGTTTTAACCAGGTATAAGCTAGTAAGCGAGAAAGTTGTCCCCATATATTCCCCGCCTGAGAGAAGCGTACGGCCTCATTCTGACCACAACAAGACCGTAGGCGAAGATCAACGCTCGTTGCCCGGGATGGTCTCTCCACTTGGCTCTTGGACCGATTGGTGATTTATTATGGCCTAATCACAGCCTGCTCAGTAGTTGTCCGGCAATGAAATCACGGAGCGGGGGATGGTCCATAATTCAAGAAAGGGCCAAGGGCAGCCCTGCTGGACTCGTCCACGATAATTGAGGGGTGGAAAGGTAAACAGCCAAACGTAAATGCCAGCAAAACCCAATGGAAGGATCGGTCAAATGAGAAAAGAATTGCTCCATTAGGTAAGTCCATTACGAAACCAAACGCTCCTTCTTATTCGGCCTTGACTCGGGAATTTTAGATAGAAGGTAATTGGAAAGAGATTAAGGGCTCGAATTAATGATGTGAGTAAACTGTGTTATGCTAGGAGGGCAGATAAAGCCATTTATCAATAGAAGAATGCTGCAAGCAGAAGTGGAGTCGCATTTTAGAGAAAATTTACTTTGTCTTTATGCTAACCTACTCATGAGTTCAACGAGATTTTAAACGATTGGCAGTGTTTCCGAGCAGGACTTTGGGATATAGGGGTGGAAACCTCCGCAAAAAAAATGGCTAACAGGGGTGCCAAATTCTCTTAATAAAACGCCAAAAAATATACCTTCACTAAAAAAAAAGGTCCTCAATATATATATTTTTTTGGGCGTGGGGCACAAAAAAGAGCTCTTGCTCTCTCAAATTCGCTGATGTTTGTCTGGCCCAGTTTCAGAGAATTACGATAATTATCTATGGGACGTCTTAAAAGTTCGATGTGGAGTTGTTGCAGTTCGAACATCTCGTAGGGAACGATCATTATGAGTGCAGAGGGGAGGTCAGGAGGGACGCGTCAGGAGGATCCGGAGGCATTCAGCTTGTGACCCGCAAAATTTCGGTGATTCCCCCCCCCCCTACAAAACCCTGGAAAAATCATGACAACCCCAGCAAGATCCAAAAAAAAAACAAAAAAACTAGACCCCCCCCCTCTCCCTCCCATAAAAAAATAAAGTTTTTCTTAACGCCTGCCCATGTACCCATGGGTCATTTTTGTAAACAAAAGATATTCTGCCATCGAAAAGTTATGTACCCTGATTTGAAAAAAAAAACATACCGTGATATTTTTTAAGTAAGAACAAGGGGTTGATTAACAACAACAACAGCAAAAAAAATACCACTGTTATCCAAATCATTTTGTGATTTGTTTTTTAAACCTCTTTCGTATCGAGATTCGTAAGAGTACACTAATAAAACTTTTGAAATGGTAAATGCTAAAAAGTGTGACGTGCCCTATTTCAAACGACAGTCTACTAAAATTGCAGCTAAAGCTTTTGAGACACTTATCAGAAGAGGGATTAAAGGGCATGGGAAAGTGTTTGCTTGTTTTGTTGATGTGAAAAAAAGCTTTTGACAGTGTTCCTATAGAGATAAATTGTGGGCATGTCTGCTTAGGCACGGAATCAACACTAATATAATCCATATGATCGGAAGTCAGTACCTTCATGAGGAAGTGCATGTCTGCTAGGGTAATGCTTTTTCTCTCATGTTTAAATTAGGTAAAGGTGTAAAACAAGGAAGTCCACTTTCTGCGTTCCTTTTTTCCCTTTTCATGGATGATATCTTTTAACTAAAGTGCAAAATAGTATTTCCGGGTGGACCATTAATGGCGTTTAATGCACGGCGGTGACGTCACGCCAACACATCCCAATGCTAAAAGTGTAGCCGTTATATACGGTTAATCTGAAAACCCACACACGTGACCGTGGGTTAATTTTGATAACCTACACTTTTTTTGATAACCCACACTTTTTTTGATAATCTAACACTTTTTCTGCGCTCCACACAACCATTGCTCTACCATGTGACATACTTTGTAAAACTACCGTACACAACACAAATTCAACCAATATAAATAAGCACATTTGCAACCTGCGACATTATCGTACTAACAAGAAAAAAAAAACCTCGCGTAGGCTACAATGCTAGGACCCCACCCATGGAAGAATGGCCCAATCCGCCAACCTTTCGCTCCGACAGTACTAAAACTAGGCTACCGACACTTGTAAACACACCTAAATACACCTAAAAACATACGATACTCAAGCGAACAGCACATTTGTAACCTGGCGACATTTTCCGCACTAACACGAAAAAAAAAAAACCTCGTGTACGATGCTAGCCCCCTCCCCACCCCCATCCATGAATGAATCGTCCAAGCCGAATTCGACAACCTTTCGTTCCGACGGTACGAAAACTAGCCTACTGACACCTTCTAAAACACACCTAAAAACCTACGAGACTCAAGCGAATAGCGCATTTCATACGCTATATCTTATTAATAAAGTAGAAAAAAATACGGTTTTACCTTAAACACAAACGTCGGTGACTGGGACTGGATGTAGGGACGTCCTCATGTACGTGAGACTTTCGCAGACAGGAAGTTTAAACCGGAAGTTTGAGTTCAGGAATTTACGTCATGTTTCACAAATAAAATTTTCAAATAAATTTTTTTTTTAATCTCAAATAACTAGATATGTTGGCTCGTCGTCACACCTTAGCATTAAAATACATATCCGTGAGCCGTTGTCGATTTAACGGCTATAATTGCTCTTGAGCTCGAACGGCTAGTCCACTATCTCGGGGCTGGAGGGAGCACTCGTGGGCTTCGCCCACTCGTGTTTCCCTCCACCCCCTCGATAGTGGACTATAATCCGTACGCGATTTGTAAACTGGGCGTGGCTTAAAAAAAATATCGATTGTCCACTCCAGTACAACACCACGCCTAGAATCATGGGTAAAAAAAACCGCCAGTACAGCAGTCACAAAATGGCGTCTATTAACGCGTCTTCAATCGGGAAAAGAGGTAAAATGATTCACAGCCAACTAGGGAAATTATTTGGAATGTCTATTGTTATCTGCGAAGCAAGGAACCAACAAAGAGCAAGAACGCCGTTTCCAAAGAAACGTCAGATGCAACAAAGGTTTCTTTCAGTTTCATTTGTGTTAAACAAATAGTTAACGAAGGCGCGCAACTACCCGCCGAAACAAGTGCCACTCCAGCCGCAGCAGAGGCTACAGTTCCGCAGTTCATAACGGCAGCGAAATAACGGCCAAAGGCGCTAACGGTAACAAGCTTGGACGACTTTCAACTGTCAGTCGCTCGAACAGCAATAACGGAAATTCACCAAGAAGGTAATTATCCAAATCTTGATAATGTTTTGGCCAAGTTCAAATCGAAGATTGGATTTAAAGATGGGAGAACTTCCGTGGCATTTAGCCTAACCATAAAAAAGAAACTTGGGATGAAATACGGAAAATGCAACAACAGAAATTTTAATTAAAACCGTCCAGAAATTGTTGCCTAGCGTCGCCGATTTTAACGTCAGGTACGACATTTAAGAAGTAGGCCTAATCAGTCTCATTTACAGTATTTATTTATTTGGATGAAACTTGCTTGGGTGAATGAGCGTCACGGGCGCGAACGCCAATGGCAGCTAAAGAAAAGGCGCACCGGGACTCACAGCTGACAGCGCCAATGACGGCTTGGTTGGTCGCCTTATTCCGATCGGAAAGGGCCGAAGACTCATTTTGCTACACACCGGCAACCAGGATGGCTTTGTTAAAGATGGCATGCTTCTTTTCCGAACTGTTTTTTTTCCCACTTTCTGCAACCCCCTAGCTTGGCTGTGAACAAACGGCTCTTTTCAGAGCTATACAAACTGTTGTTTTCACAACCACCAAAAATGAAAAGATCTGAAATTTGTACTGTTTCACAAATAAATTGTTACAACATTCACAGTAGAACATACTTCCTTCCTTAACTTTTTTTTTTAGCTCCACAATGAATTAAAACTTAAAACCTGCGTGTTTTTTTTTTACATTTATTACCGTCTGACCCAAAATACAAGAAGGGTGGGGGGGGGGGGGGGGAGAAGAAAAACCCAAAAGGCAGTGGCGAATGTTTTAAAGAAAATAGTAAATAAATGCATTTTTCCAAAGATTTAATGCCCCACGGCACGATAATAGAGTGGGGGGGGGGGAGCCCTTTTACTCCACCATCCTTATTTACTCCACTGCTGAAAGGGCCTGAATCGGAAATTATGACAGTAAGTGGAAACAAAACCGAAGCTAAAATAAGATTCGGTAAGAAAAAAAGTATTTTCTCTTTTTTGAATTCAGCCTGAAATGTATCATACACCCATATTTTTTTTATTTGTCTTCGATTCCCCCCGATTCCCTATTGATGGAGAAGGCCTGTAATAAACAATTTTTTTAAAAGTCGACATTAAAAAATTGGCATTAAATAAACAAAACCATGATCGCGCACAGACAAACCTTGGTGCGGTCTTCTAGATAACCACAAGGCACACCGACTCCAGGAAAATGTACGCTACAATCAAGCTGCTCACGAGCCACGCCCAGTTTACAAATCGCGTACGGAGTATAGCTTCTCGCTCGCGAGCAATTATAACCGTTAAATCGACAACGGCTCACGGATATCTACTATTAAAATTTCTTTTTTAGCATATGCCGACGACATTGTGGGTATAAGCCTAAGTAGAAATGCTCTGCAGGAAGTCATGAACTGTCTTACATGCGAATTACAGGTTAATGGACTTCAATGTTAAAGACTGTTTGCATGGAATTCAATGATGGGACCGGAATTGAATTCTTGAACAGAAAAATCTCTATCAGTGGCCAACATATTGAATGGGTTCGAGAGTTTAGGTACTTAGGTGTTATTTTTACAAACCATCTCAAATGGGAGAGTCAAATAAGAACTATCAGAACGAGCATGAGTAGGCAAGGAAATGTTATCTACACGCAATTTCGACAACTTCTGACACAGAGGGATCTTTGGCATGTCATGAACAGTTGTGCCTTGCATTTGTATGTCATAGAATTTTGCAGCAATTACACCAAGAAGCTTTGGAATGAACTGGGAAACGTGTACCATTTCTGTGTAAAAAGAAGTACTGGGTGGTCTATCGCATCCAGTAACAATGAGGCTTGTTTTGAGGTGAACTGTTTGACCTTTCCACTTATGGCCTGCTGGAAAGGAAAAAGATTTTATCATGGCGTGAGCTTCGTGGCTGCAAAAATACTATTGTGGAGACTTTGTTTAGAGACTTGCATGGCTCGTGCATACATTTTGGTGAGGAGATTCGTGATATTTTACTTAATTATGGGAGATGGTGCAACACAGGAAACAAAGATTTTTATTACGAACTTGAAGAAGATGGTACAAGATTGTGCTTTGTTGCGTGCTCCACTGTCATAAGATTTATAAGTCTATTTCTATTATCAATTTATGCTTAAAATGTGTTTTTGTAATATTGTATATATATATATATTTTTTTCTTTACTGCCTCATTGTACCTCGTTGTACCCATTAAAGTTCAAAGTTCAAGTTCAAAGTTTGTTCACACCGGCTAAACATTCAACACTTGCAAGGTGAAGACTCCCCAGGGACCAAGCATATTTTTAATGATGATATTGCACTCAACATTAGCATTAGCATTGACAACTTCAAACCCTTGTGAACACTTGGATGGGGGGGGGGGGCGAGGAGCCAAGGCATTTTTAGAAAATTACCATGATGAAAGTGCTATTTTGTAGGGTTAGAATTGTATTTTCTTCTAGGTGTTGATCACTGTTTTTTTTACCCCTTTTCCCCAGGCCTAAAATTTAATGATTTTCCCCCTAGGGAGGCCCCGAAATATTCTCGATGGTTCCACCAACCCCCCCCCCCCCCCGCGCAACCTACATAATATGGCAACAGCTCCACACGGCAGCGAATGTACGCCTCGGACGTAAAATTGGTACACTTATCGCGACCCATTTTTGCAAAAGTATCTATATACTTATTTGCCTTAAAGAAGGGAAAGTGATATTGAAATTTGTCTATTATGAGCCATAGCCCAATCACAAACCAAGTTACACCACACAATACTGATACACCACAAGTTACTGTACACCGATAACCGCGAGCTACCAAACTCTGTACCACTTATTACCCACAAAATGCTACCTTACGTAACTTCCCACCCTTACCGGTATTCCAGATTATGCGGTATCCCAGATTACATGGTCTGACCCTGAGTTACGTGTCCTGGTAGCCCATCTGCTCATAACTGAGAAACTGAGGGAAAGTGAGGTGATCGGGTAAAAGGACAGATGGGGAGGTCTACACCCATATTCCTGACCTCCTCACAAAGTGCGTAATCGCACGCAGTCGTTGCACCAACGACGGACATATCGTCCAAGAGAAGATATCTGCAACAGTTGGGTTCCCCTGGACTAACTGAGTAACAGACAAATGGAGGGGCCGCAAGGCTTCACACACAAGCAGTAAGTGTTCTGTAGTGAACTCAACTTTGCAACGCGGACAGAGGGGTGATCCAGTCCAACCCAGGCGGTACCGATGTGCGACAAGAAGAGAGTGGCCCGTGCGGAGGCGAGACAAAATCCTCCCCATCCACAGTGGGAACCGATCATGGGGAGACGAAGAAACGCAAGCTGGCTGAACACGGAAAAGGGTCCATCCATTGGGGGCTGCCTGCCACTCGTTCACCCATGTCACACATACCCACGCTCGCAGGCACGCTCCCTCCGCCTTTGCAGAGACCACCGGACGCTTGAGAGCCATCCCCAACAGCAGTCTTCTCCACAGCATCTGCCTGCTCATTCCATACAATCCCAGCGTGACCCCTAACCCACTGAATACACACTGGACCCAGACCAGTAGCCGTCCATAGCTTCCGGCATACCTCATACACCATAGGATCACACAAATCCAAGTAAGCAATTGAGCTCCTCAAGACATCAATTGCTGGCTGCGAGTCCGTACAAATCGTCAAACCCTGAAGATCCAGTTCCAGGGCTACGTCCAGGGCAACCGAAAGAGCACACGGCTCACTCATGGTGCTGGAGGAGGCAAACTCAAGCCTTCTACCATACAGAATCTTCAGGGAAGGAATTGCCACTCCAACTCCACCTGACCACGACTCCCTGAAGAATGACGCGTCACAATAAATGAAACACCCTGTCGGTAGGGCCGAAAAGATGGTGTCCAGTCTCGGGCACCAAACCCATGGGCAGAAAGCCTTCGGTCGGCAAACCCGCAAAGGAGAAATTGATGCCACCTCACGAAGAAGAGCAACCCCACACCCAGTAGGGCCGAGGGAACCCAGCACTAGCGGGCTAAGCGTGGAATAGTCATACATGGTCTGGCCAACTGGGCCAGAAGAGGAATAAGACGCTAACAATGTAGAAGCCAAACAATGCTAACAATACTTATTTCTGTTACGAGAATAAAATTCTTGTTTCTTGTTTCTTTAATTAGAGTCTAAAAGGCCTCAAAGCCGTTTCTTTACTATGTTAAACCTAAACCTAAACCTAACTTAACCTAATCATACACCACCACTAACACAACCTCACTGAGAATAAAATGACGACGCCGCTAACAATGTAAAAGCCTAACAATTAGGAAATCAAAAGCTTCAATAACGCTGGCTATTAGAGCCGAAATGAGTAACTTCAAAGTTGGTTGAGTAATAATCACTGCCTGTGCGATCGTTGTTGCGGGCTTATCGTGTTGGTATCAAGACAGTGAAACAGATAACGCAGCTACACTGAGAAAAGCTATTTACTTTTTTAAGAAGACCAAATACTCCGGGACCCCAGGGGAGGGGAGGGGTTGGACAAATCACCAAAAGAGAAAATTTTTTTTTGGGGGTAGGGACAAGGACAGGGGGACCGGAGGAACAAGTGGGAGGGCAAGGGGTGCGGGGAACAGGGGGGCGTCGGGGGCCTTTTTATGCCATGCTGCCCAGCATAGTATTTCGCTGGCGCATGCGCTGATAATTAGCCCCAAAATACCGCCGACCCCCGGGAAAGGGGCGCAAACCACACATTGGAAGTAGGAGGGTTGCGGGGGAACAGGAAGACGTATTCAATTCGTGGTGCTCAGTATAGTATTTCGCTCGCACATCCGCAGATGATCTAGTGACTAACTATTACTTATCAGATTCCATTGTTGCCAGAGTATGGCTGTATCCTCAGAAGGCTCCGTGCAGTGGCTGCGTTTGCTAGGGCAGTGGGTACTCCTATTTAAGCTGACACAAAGTGTGACCTGCCCAATGCCCACTGAACTGCTGCTCGCGGACACTGGGTATTAGACGAACAGTGTGGCTCGCTTTATTGAATCCAAATGTAAATTCACCGTTGTAAACTTGGCAAGTTCATTCACACGGAATCTGGTACACTAGTGCACAGACTCCAGTACGTGGTGGAGTTTTCTTGCATACAGTGGAAGCGGTTCCGGTGCGTGGAAGAGGAGTTACTGTACAGTCCAGTCAACGAAGGCTCAAATTTGGATAACGGTGGAATAAAATCCCAAAGTCTTGAAACTTTGTAAGGATGTTCTGGGAGGTATAGTAACGGCTATATCAAAAGTCCTGATGATTTGTAGGTGAGCTGGCTTTGCTAGACCATAAAATACCCCAAAATAGGTAACCTTTTCATTAGTTTTACGTTAATATCTCAGAATCTGTGGATCCTACCAAAAAAAGTTTCCTACAAAAGTTAAAGAGGAAAAAATTTAACACAAACTTGTTCCTATTCATTTTTTCTCTAGCAGCAGTAGTTTATGAGATAAGTTCGAAAATTCAGAAATTTCAAAAATTGACAAAGATCAGCTATATATGTGGTGTACATAGATGCGGTGAACGCACTCTGACCTTATTTAAGTTACCATACCAATCATATAACATCAAACACTTAATCAACACTATACAAATTTATTTACTACATCAGGTTACTACATATAACATCGAATCGTAACATCAAATCAAGTCGAAGTCAACATCCTCCTCCTGAAGGTTATCGTCCTTAACAGTTGGTGTCATGCTATTCAAACAGTGACCGTGGCAGTTGTGGGAGATAGCAGTGCAATTCATCCTTATTTTCCTGCACCCATTCTTGTTTCCACAACCTGTGGTGCATCTGCTAAATATGAGGTTGAGGACAGCTTCAGAGGCAACAGCATCTTTGGTTGCAGTAGGCACTAGATTGCCTTTCAACCGACACATGCAACCCCAAAGTGCAGCTGGTAGCTCATTTCCCATCCAGAGTGGCATGGTGCCTATGCAAGTTGAGGAACGTTTACTAGGAGGGGCTCTCTACAGAATCAAGAAAAATTTGTGTCCTGCCTCCGCTGCATAAGTTTCAATCTAATAAACACAAGGCCAGGCTGATCAAGATGTTTTCCTTCAAACTAAATGGCAGAGGAGTATAATGATGCTGACACTCTAATTGTCAGGATCACCATCGCCAAATACACAATGGTGATTGATTTCTGCACTCAGTGAGGTTTCATTCTTGTACACAGTGGTGATTGATTTCTGCACTCAGTTAGGTTTCGTTCTTGTACAAAGTGGTTCTTGTGCACAGTGGTGATTGATTTCTGCACTCAGTGAGGTTTCGTTCTTGTGCTCAGTAGTTCTTGTACACACTGGTGATTGATTTCTGCACTCAGTGAGGTTTCGTTCCCGTACACAGTGGTAATTGGACACCGCGCACAGTGATGGTACACGATGGAGGTAGGCTCTACTATGTGCGGTGGCACGGTGGTGATCGGTTCCTGCGCACAGTGATTGCGATGATTGTAATGTTGTGGCTTCTTGTGTACAGTGGTGTGGGTGTAGCTACTGTGTTGTGGAAATTGCAAGTTCTGGGCTTAGCAACAATATCAGCAGCGATTGGACTTGGACAAATTGATTTGTTTGTTCGTTTGTTTATTTTGTTGTTGTAATTATAGCTTCTGTAGCAGAGCGTACGACTCATGGTCAGGGCTCTGAGGAAATAAATTCTAAACTCTGTATCCTACACACCTATACCGATTACAACATCTCATCTGAGCCTAATTGTTCAGCACGCGTTTAGTGACACTTGCCCGATTCCTAAAAAAGGTTTGTGGAAGCAAGTGCCGTGGAAGCAAGTATCTTGACGACTTCCGAAGACTTGTTCGACCGCTCCGAAGATAGCAGCAACCACACTTCGAACATTCAACATTGCACGTTGGTAGATGAGTAAATTAATACTGTGTTAATGTACAGTACCATCCAAGCTCACTTTCTGAGTTTATGTAACGTCTAAGTTTATGTATAGCAGGTTTTACACAATTAAACGAATTAATTAACCAACTATTAAGCAACAAGGAAGAGGGAAGGGATCTGCCAGCCCCGCTATCCAAGGCTGAGCTATCGATCAGCACTCGATTCAGCCCACCCCATAATTAGAGCGTTCAAAACACCATTGTTACAAAAGACCATTGTTGCTATTGTTGCCGAGGCCGAGGTAAAAGTCCCGACCATTAGCGGAAATTAGATTGGGAAAGCAAAAGCTAAAACGCTTCTCAAATCGCTCTGGACAACGTATATGTGGTACAAACAATGACTTCGAATGTGAGACCAGGTATCAATACAGACGTTCAGTGTGAGTTCCAGTGATTGACATAGCACATATGTATAAAATTTAACAGCGACGATCAATACAGGTACGGATTGTTCTGCGTAAGTGCTTTTGGCACAGTTTGGTTTCGGCCCTTTCATTATAAATAAAGTCTTTATCCGTACAGGTTAGGTGCACTGCCCAGTACCTGTGATACGGAATATCAGACGATCTACACGGTTAGTAAACACATCAGGGTGATCAGGGAGTAAAATCGATAAATTTTCGAAGGCATCCTAGTCCTTTTTTTTTTTTAAGTTTTAAAAGTTTATGTAATTTTTTTTTTATTATTATTATTATTTTTTTTTATCGACAAAAAGAATGTAATTACACAAACAGCAAATCAAGTTGCAAAAAAAGAAAAGACATATATTACAGCCATAAAAATGGGGAAAAAACGGCAAACAGAAACCACAAAAAGAAACAAAAGAAAAAACACACTTTTTTTTCCCAAAAGGAGAAAAAAAATAAAAAACAAGAGTGAAAAAAAGAAGGTAGAAACGGAAAAAAAGGGGAGGGGGGGGGAAGGTGACAAGAAAGGAACACGCAAAAAAAATAGTGAAAATAAAAAAAAATAAAAATAAAGACTTAGATAAGAATGAAAAAAAAATTGAAGGAGTTCCTACACTGTCAGGTGATTTTTCAAAGTTTTTCAGAAGATATACAAAATTTAGGTGGGATTTAGAGGGCACCAACACTCCGTGAGTTTGTTTAAGTTGAGAAATTTTTAAGTTTTAGAAGCAGAAGTGAACGCTTAGTTTTTGCCAATCTGCATTTGTAAATAACCCATTCTGCAATCAGCAAAAAAAAACAGCTACTGGAGGATGGTTTGAATTACAATTAAGACCAAAAAGAATAGCTTAAGACCAAAAAGAATAGCTTAAGACCAAAAAGAATAGCTTAAGACCAAATAGAATAGCTTAAGATCAAAAAGAATAGCTTAAGACCAAATAGAATAGCTTAAGACCAAATAGAATAGCTTAAGACCAAAAAGAATAGCTTAAGCCCAAAAAGAATAGCTTAAGACCAATAAAACCAAAAAGAATAGCTTAAGACCAAAAAGAATAGCTTAAGACCAATAAAACCAAAAAGAATAGCTTCAGAATAGCACAGCCACGCATGAGGCACTGGCACAGGTGGCGCCATCCAGTGGATTATCGGCGTACTACTGTTTTACCCCTTATACCCCGTGCGGAGCACAGGCTTTTAATTCGGAACTGAATTCCGAAGTGAGAGAAATGCGGATCGAATCCGGATTAGTTTACTAAACCCCGTTAGGAGATCAATTAGAGGGAAAACATGGCGAGAAGGAGTTAGTTGCTTAGTTTCTCAGCCGCTCACCAAAAAACGCCATTGTCGCCTAATTAACAGATTCGCGCTGGGACCAACACTCACACCGTGGCGCCACCGACCCATAAATCGTTTAACTTTTTCAATTTTTTAATAATAATAGGTGCTGGCAGTCGTATAAACTCCCCTTGAAAATTAGTGCATATTTCCTTTGTTCACGCGAGATGCATTAGAGTAAACAATAAACGAAACGTGATTGCCACCTGGCGATGTAATTAAACAGATTGGAAAACCAGGACTTGATAATGGTTCAATAAATACGGATGCAAACGTATTTACGTTGCCTGTTGGACTTATATGTCAGAGTGCCTGAGCGGGGAATTGAACCCACAACGGCCGTGTCAGTATGGCTCAGCGGCAGGACTTAACACCTTTGGTTTCAAAGGTCGTGGGCTCAATTCCCCGCTCAGGCAGTGTAACATATAAGTCCAAAAGGCAACGTAAATCGGTTTGCATCCGTATTTATTTAACCCTGTTTAATTCGGAGTTCAACCCATAATTGCGTCCGGAGCGCACACTCAAGTGAAGTGATGCGAAACAAGCGTGTTCGATCCACCTACCAATGTGGATTAGTTTAACTCGGATACGATCCACTTTACTTCGGACGTGTCCACCACGTTCGGATTTCTTTTACAAGATTTAATTCCCATACGCGGATTAAAGATGCATACACTATAATAACTACGCCCCCTGCTATCCAACCCAGGATAGGGCTGACTAATTTCATTTTTTGGGTATTAGAGTCTGAAGAATACGGAACAGTAACTCCGGGTTGTGCACGAGTTCAATGATAAGTTGCGTCACGAAAGCATTTACACGTCTGACCCGGGGGTCTATTTTTCCCCATTACCCCTATCCTGTCATCCATTTATCATTCTTAAAGCATCCCCACCCCAGCCAAGACGAGCTCCTCCTACGTCGTAAAATCCGTCTTGCATTTACTTCCGTCACCTCCGATCGTAAAAATTTAAAAGCAACCCTCACACGCCTTTCAAACCCCTAAACTTGCTCTTGCTTTATGAGGTTTTGCTCCAAGAAACGTGCACTAAGCAGGTCAACCAACTTGTTACTTTTGTACAGTGTAGGCAACCAGGAAAGAAAAAAAAATAGAAACACGTGGGTGAACTTTGAGATAAGACTATCACTAATGCTGTATTTTGTAATATTTTTATAAAACTTCGTAAAGAAATTTGATGTGACGAAAGTGCAGTTGACAAAGTCAAGATGAAAACCGCAGCATAAACGCAAATTAGCGATTTTGGATGACTATACAGTGAATAACATTCCACTGCCAACCAGATATGTAGGAAAATTGGAAATTAGCCAACAGCGAAAATCATACACTAGAAATAACGTAGTTCAGTAAGCAACCCTTATGCTCCTTACGTTTCGTCGGAGTGGCATTACCCGGATTCGAACCGGCTACCCAGTTCGCCCCCAGATCACTTGCATAGCGCCTTAATCGCTATGGCCACATCCTCCACTGGCATAAAGATAACTCACTGAAATCGTTATTAAGGTCACAACCGAGACCAGGGTTCCATTCTACCGAAATTCACTCGGCCATAGACAATGGAGAGGGAGGGAAGACAAATGATACACTCACAAGGCTCATAAAGGAGAAATAAATAGACATAAATCGCTGGAAATAATATTAAAGGAAAATTGGAAATTAGCCAACATCGAAAATCACACACTAGAAATCATACACCAGATGTAGTACATAGAGGCTTAACGCTCGGTTTCAGGTAGAATGCGAGCTGCGCCGTCCAAGAACGTCAAAAAACTGCCACGAGGCGCGCTGAAAGCACGAATAACGAAGTCGAACTACGCATATCATATAGCATTGATTAGTGTTAGCGGTACGCACAAGAACATGGTAATCTTCTCATTATAAGATTTCCGGGTGTTGCAGCACTAAACGCACATTATTTTACGGTAACGGTGACTACCCTTGAAGCCTTCGGGCGATTTATGCTGTGTCAATGGATCGTTTAATATATTTTTTAATGAGAATAGACAGTGACGTAGCGCGATAGAGTAGCGTCAAGTGACGTCATATTGGCTACGAGATACCATTTGGAGGTAATAGCTACAAGGTGCACTAGATTAAAATGTAATGGAAAAACGGTACTTCTAGTCAAGACAGTGCATTGAGAGTTAAAGAACGTTGTTTTCTCCAACAACAAAAATCGCGCGCTATAGGCTTACGAAATCCAGTCTAATAGCATTGGCTTCAATAAGACGATCTTCCTTTCTCCCTCAAATGCTCCTTGCAGCTAACCCAGTTACTGGCTCAACCATAGAATTATACACAATAATACTACGTCGTGTCCCTGCCCTATATACAGTACACTAAACACGTACCTTGGTTTTTCTGGTTGAAATTCATGAAATTAAACCTCCGGGGTCTTTGTTTTGACGTGAAGTGGACAATACGTATAGCAAGAAGCCATTGTTGTTAAACTGTTAATAATTTTAGTGTCAATGCAATGTTTTAATTTTAAAATCCGCGTATCACGCGTCACAAGTACCTTTCAGAGTTCAGTCCACATGTTAGAGCAGTTCTTTTTTTGGTGTGTTCGCAGCTCTACTGGTGGCAGATTCGGAGACTAAGCGGACGGCTCGTTGAATTGTGATGGCCAAGTTAATTATAACATGTAAGATATCTTTGCGGCCAGGGGGCGGATTAATCGACTCTGAGGCCCCGATCGCCGCTTTTAGTCTTATACACAATGGCTGGGAAGACTGACTACATAGCAACGACTTTGTCATTCCGTCCGTCGCCTTTTTCAGTGATAGTCAAGTGCACTTTAAAGAACACGACAAATTAAAACATCGCGAAATAACGAAGTATTATGGGTAATGGAAATTTCTAGAAGGTTCCAGAAGCAGGAAACGGAAATGAACATGCAAGATGCCCACCTATGAAAGATTAAACAGGTAAGACTCAAGATTGGCCATCGGCCCCAGCAAACATGTAAGTGCACAAGATTTGCAACAAACATAACATAGGCCTACAGCTTGGCACGCACTGACAAACCTAAAATAGCCTTTCCTCAAAATCTTTTTACAAACAAAATTGATTCTATCTGTGAGCAGAAAAAGCCGGAAAAAACAGCCGAAGGGAAAAGAACCGGAAAAAAAAAGCAGCCGAAGGAAAAAAAAAGCCGAATCGTTTTGTCGATTTTTTGTTTTTTTTTTCGTGTTATTGTTTTTGTTGTTGGTTAGGGTCAGTTACCATGCCTCCAATTTCACCAGGCAGGCAAAGGGAGTTTCACCAGAAAACGTATTTTTTTTTCTGCGGCTTTTTTTTGTCTCGATTCGGTATATCGTTCCCCCGAGCATTCGAATTTCATTTACTTTCTCAACATCATCGACATCTTAAGCAGCTTACTTACGCAAGTTTTTTGGCAAGCACCGGTGGAATTTAGCGCAAAAGATAATCTGTTTGCATCGAACCAGTTAGAAATTGTATCTTCAGCAAAGCCAGCAATAACAGCAATTTTATTGCATTTAAAGACATCTTTAGTGTAAATTGAGGGGAACAGAGAGAGGTCGGACTTTTTTTTTTATGAAAGTCGGATAAGCTCTACCCTTTAAAAATTATAAATAAAGTAAAAAGACTGCCAATCTGTTACTTCCGTACAGAACGCATATTAATTCAAGGACTTTGTCAAAGGCATATACTTAAAAAAGATTACGGAAAACGAGTCCACGTGCAGCACTGGAAAAGCACCACCTTTATGCTAATAATTCTCTTTCATCCTGTCCATCAAATGTGTACCGATGTGCTCTTCTTCTGCGGTATTTCTTTTGTTATGCTGCGGGATGACGGACGGGTCAGCCGGCCTCCCAAAGCAAACGAGCGTCCTTCTGAAGGCAGCCGCCCTCTTCCCTACAAACCCGGAACGCGCGGTATGCGGGTTCTTGCATTCCGCGTGGGGAGGGGAGTAGGAATCGCGGGGAGGGGGGTGGGGGGATTCATTCTCGGTTGAATGGAGGAAAAAGACGGCGACACAGCAGAGCAGATAGTTTGAGTTTTCGGGTGAACAGTTTGGGGAGAAAGTTCTTTTATGTTTTGGATTCTTTTGAAGAACAGCCGAAGAACCCTCACGTTGTTGTTAAAAAAGAAAAAGACAAGATAACCCCCCCCCCCCCCAATCCCCCACGTCTCCCCGTTCTAATCATTTGACAGTGACGCCGGCTAAAGACGAAATGCTCGATTTTTAGGTGGTGTACGTAAATCACGGCGCCAGTGGTGGATTTAGCATGGTGCGGCAGCCCCTCCCTTCATGCCAAAAAAGTATTTTTAGCAAGATTTTTCGATTTTTTTGTTATTATAGGATGCGGGAAGGTAAGACCTTTAGGGCACAAAATCACAAAATACATTTTCGTATGAAAAATTTGGCATATCAACCCCCCCCCCCCCCCCTTAACAGAATTCTGGATCCGCCCGTGCACGGCGCTTGGTTTAATTATTTATTTCAATGGATATTTTGACATGTATATAATCAAACCAAGCGCCATAATTTACCTAATTGAGAAGTTTCAGCACTTTTTTTGCAGATAAGATATAGTTGCAGCCAGTTTCGTGCACAAATAAAACCACACTACGTTTCGGGAGGACAACCTCCCGTCTTCAGGTAAAAATAAACACTAAATCATTTTAAAAATTCATGGCAGCATCTGCCGAGTCACCAAGTGTATAAAAAACAAACCATTCAGGCATGGTCAAGGCCTAAAACATTAAAATTATTAAGAAAATTAAAAATATAAAACATATTGGTATCATTTGGTATGTTTTATGTTTTTAATGTATTTAATAATTTTAATGTTTTAGGCCTTGACCATGCCTGAATGGTTTGTTTTTATAGACTTGGTGACTCGGCAGATACTGCCATGAATTTTTAAATGTTTTAGTGTTTATTTTTACCTGAAGACGGGAGGTTACCCTCCCGAAACGTAGTGTGGTTTTATTTGTGCACGAAACTGGCTGTTACTTTATCTTATAATTTACCTAAAACACCCCATAATAATAGAAATAACACAATAACTAATAATATCAATTACACAAGGTATCTAAAGCCTTGCAAGAATTGGTTAGGGGTTGCGTTAAGTAGGTATATAGAGCAGCGTCATGTGACGTCATTTTGGCTACGAGACACCATTTGGAGATAATTTACAAGGTACACTAGATTAAAATGTAACGGAAAAAACGGCACTTCTAGTCAAGACAGTGCTTTGAGAGCGGCTTTCTTAGGCTTAAAAGAACGTTGTTTTCTCCAACAACAAAAGTCGCGCGTTATAGGCTTAAGAAATCCAGTCTAATAGCATTAGCTTCAATAAGACGATTTACCTTTCTCCCTCCAGTGCTCCTTGCAGCTAACCCAGTTACTGGCTCCACCATAGAGTTATACACACTAATACTACGTCGTGTCACTGCCCTATATACCAATCCTTACTTAGACAATTGTCTCGCGGCAAGCCGTTGCAAGACAAAACGTCGCATCTGGTGGAGAGACCCCACCAATCGAAACTTGAAGGAGCTTCGGTTTGTTGTCGTCAGATGCGTAAAGACACCTAAAGACGTCTCGCGACAACGTCGCTTCCGTGTGTGGCGCTCAGATCATTGCTATGGTTCTGGAGACATCTGCCGCACGTTGAAACCGGTTACGACAAAATGTCCTGTCGTGAGACCAAACGTCTAAACTGGTATGCCCCCGCCCTAAGACTGAATATTTTGTGCATTATATGCATACAATACAAGGTGTTTAGACATATATGTATTGGTCAGGCAGCACGGCCCATGACCCCGCGCGCGTCTGGTTGGAGAAATTGCATTGAGGGAAAGCTTTTCAGGACAGCATGCTTCTCGAAAGGGCAGCTTCGAGACTGCCTTGATAGTTATTTATGTCCGCCAGCATGAACATACTTTTTAAAGAAGTAAATCAAACGGCTGGCTCTTTTGGCCACAGACAAGAACAGTGCGTCGTACTTTAAAGGGATATAGACCTCCCAGCGCCATTTTTCTCGATCCACCACATCAAGTACGGCCCCAAAGGTCTATTTCCTAACCTTTAGTCAATCCCTTGGTAAAAATCCGTTGTAAAATGTGGCGTCTAGGAGATTTTCTGTTGAATAATTGTTACCTTTATTTATTGCGCCCCGCAGTGTATGATGCTTTGCGCGCTCTCAATAATCATGAAGTTTCATCTCCGTGTGTGCATGTACTAATTTTCTGATAATTATCATGAGATCAAAAATCTAAAAGTCTAATGCGGTAAAAATTAAAAATAATTATTCCAATTGGTCGCCGAAGCAGAATTATAAGACACTAGCCTAGAAAATTATAAATTGCGATGTTAAAATACGAGAACCATTCCGGTTTGTGAGGACGCAGTCTTTAAGTTGATGCTGTTTCGTGCACTACGTATTCCCAAAGCCAACCGAGACAGCAGCTACGTATACTTCGATGCGAGAAATGCAGCTACCACCCCAGCCGACCTTAGCGCTAGTAAATGCGCGGTGGCGATCTTCGCGTGGCTGTTATAAGGCAGGCCGGGTGTACCTTTAATTTCCTGTCGATGATAGGTGAGAAAGGGTATATGTATAGAGCAGTGACACGACGTAGTATTATTGTATATAACTCAATGCTGGAGCCTTAATGGGTTAGCTGCAAGGGGCACTTCACAGAGAAACAGAAGGGCGTCATACTGAAGCCGATGCTGTGAAGAGTGATTTCTTAGACCTAAAACGCGCGATTTTTGTTGTTGGAGAAAATAACGTTATTTTAAGCCTAAGAAATCCGCTCTTCCGTTGTTTTTCCCTCCATTTTTATGTAGTGCACCTTGTAGTTATGCCCTCCAAAACCCATACTGGTGCCAATATGGCGGCAAAAATGTCACTGCTCTATAGTCTTTGGGTTAACTCTGCACAGCTCTTAATCGAGGTTAATGACTACAAGTCATTTCGAGTGACTGAGCATCAATGGAGCATGGCAAAAAATGTTTTTATTAACTTAGTACCTTGTGATTTGAATTTTAATTCATTCATGAAGTTCCAATTCCACTCGCCTTGGACTCTAGTTTAGCCTACAGACACAAAGATCCACTCGTTTTTAAAAAAGGTCACACCTCCTTCTCTCACCTTAAGACTCAAGTAACGAGATCCAATTTCTGGTCTATCATTAGTTCTGGTTTTGGTTTCACGCAGCGAAAAAACAAGGCGTGTACGTATACAGATCAGTGTGCTGATAGCAATATGCAAAGCAGGCGGCCTTCGAACAGTGACAACCTGAGAAATTTATATTTACTCTTCCTGGAGGTGAGGTGAGCTTCTTTTTGTATATATATATATATACGCGAACGGGAGCACACAGCCAAGATGGCGCCGAGAAACCGAATGGCCCCAAGATTTTTATGTGTAAGCGCTAGATGCTGCCTTGGAAGTGAGGGTCACAGGGTCACATGATCTTCAAGGTCCGTG
>JAHWFP010242590.1:0-21939 GCA_023313725.1 Lithobius niger
CGGGCCAAGGTTAACAGTACCCGTGTTACGAGCCGGCTAACCAAAGGAACGTATCTTTGGATGACTCAAGTAACTGGAAAGAGCACAAGGGCAGACCGGAGGAGGATCGAAGACACTCAGAATGATCTGGGCAGGCCTGGACTAAAGGGAGCCATGAGTCAGCCACACTGTCCGGTCCGGAATCAACACAGAACTGGAGAACAGTACATTCGTAGGATTGGCAAGCAATGGCAGTCGTCACCCTGGGCAAAGGGAATGAGATACCTGCGTGATAGCGAAAATCTCATTACCTTAATTCCATAGGAAGGAAGGAAGGGCGTAGGTCCGGATGGCAACGGTGCATAATGTAGATGACGGAACAGGTGAAGGGAACCGGAATGGGTTAACGGAACCGAGTGTTGAGTAACATGCCGTGTACACTAAGCTGAAGAGCCATTGAAGGGGTCTCTAAGTAGGAATAATGCACAAAGAGTCGTCAAAGCAAACCCTATACAGTTCAATTGGGACAGGTCGGAATGAAAACTTCTTGTAAGTGTGTCGTCAATGAGACGGGCCTGACCAAGAACAATGTACAAGATTAGCCAGAGAGGAACCGAGGTCGCAATGTAAAACAAAGGTTCATGTCCACATAAGCGGAATCGCTGCCAGGGCTAAGTGGATGAAGTAACCTGGGCATATGAGTTGCGTTTCCTAATGACTTCTTCCCTATGGTGATGTGCCCCCCCCCCCCCCGTTTCGCGTTTGATGAATTAACTTTACAGGGTCCGTAGCCACCGGACAGAGATTGGTCCGTCAAGGCAGATTGTGGAAGACAGGGGGGGGGGGGATTGAGGCTTAATGGCGCGTCGACAACTTGGTCATTAGCGCCAACCTCAGTCACAGTGCAGTGGTCCGGGTTGCCACTGCACCACACATTACAGAGACGTTATTCAAACCCCTAATCTAAATCTTGTCATACATCTGTACCTCCTGCAAAAATCGAAAAACACCGGACAGGAGGACAGACTTATCGCCCAACTGACGCGCAATATCATGCGGAAGATGGAACTGACGACGAACACCATCAAGATGGCGACAATCAACAAGTAAGTGCCGGACCGTAAGTGGCCGCCGACACAAAGAACATTCAGGAGGGTCAACCCCCAGCAAAAGGAAACAGTGAGTAAGTCGGGTGTGACCAATTCGCAAACGGGCCAACACAACCTCCTCACGGCGACTGCGGCGACACGCCGAGTGCCACTCCTCGACAGTGCCTTTAATAGCCCGTAACTTATTACCGTCCTGTCTGTCCCACAAGGTTTGCCAAAAAGCGTGTAACCTCAGAAGCAGAGTTGGAAAGGCATCTGAGGGAACAAGGCTGAGATCCCTACCGAGAGGGCCAGAAAGGGCCCCTTTCGCAGCAGAATCAGCTTGTTCATTCCCTGCTATCCCAACATGGCCCGGGATCCAGCAGAAAAGCACGGTTTTCCGCTGGCCAGGCAAGCAGAAAAGCAAAGCATGGACACGTTGTGTCAAGGGGTTCCGAGGATTGTAATTCGCCAAGGACTCCAGGGCACTCATGGAATCACTAAAGACAATGAAATGCGTGCCCTGAAGGTCAAGGAAGACAGGGACCAGGCTAAGAAATCCAAAGATGAAGATCTTGTACAAAGGCATAGGAGATGCCACGCTGACTGATACAGTCCAACTTGACCAGGGTATGGCGCGGTTCGCCTGACAGCGACATGGTTGTCTGCGGAACAGTGCACAGGCGAGATCGCATGTTGAGAAGTAACCAAGAGCAGTGGCGAGAGGATCGCATTGAGAGTTAACAGGGACTGCAAGCTAAAGATGGAATCGTTGAGGAAGGAACCGACGGCCCAACTGGTACAGAAGCAGATAGATGGGCGCACAGGCTGATGAGTCCCTGGGCTACGGGTCGACAGGCCTGGTCCTATTCTGAAACAAAACGTGAAAGAAATACTGGTAATGAAGCAAGAGGCTCGTGGTTGTATTGAAAAATGCTGAGTGGTTGAGGGATTCTCGAACTGGAGAACAGTGCGCCGGGAGAGAGACACGAACAGAGGGTACTAGGCCCGGACTCGGGCCTTGGCCCGAATACCAAATTTCGGTCGCCAGCGAAACAGAAGATGTACCAGCGCTTGGGTGTAAACATTTACAAATTTTAACGTCACTTAAAAAGGAGGCTTCGTGGCGCAGACTGGGTTTGCGTGATAATGAAGCTAGAAGCTTGAAGCATAACCTGAGGCTTGTAATGGAAGAGGCCATGGTCCTGGAAGACAGGGAATCGAAGCCGGATTGAACAGCAGCTTTCGCAGTGCAGGCCAGGGTACGCAAAACAAGACATCATACTGCACAAAGGGAATCGTCGTGAAAGGAGAATGGTGTTAGTCTTGTATGATCGAAAGATACCTGACCCAAAGGACAAGGAACCGAAACGCCGAAAGAAGACAAAGGGATCGCGCCCGGCCCTGAGCCTAGGCTTCAACTTAGGGTCGTGGTTGTCTATGAACAGGAGGATTGACAAGGGCGAAACTAATACGGTTTCAGCAAGCGAAATAGCAGAAACGTCTGCTTGTTTGGGGCTCCATTAAACTGAATGGTTGACACCCAGGCCTAGGACAATTTTTACCAATTGATCATTTAATGTCAATTAGCTCTCACCCACAAAGATCTCTAGTCAGACTGTTTCCCTAGCAAGCCCTAGCAAGCGTAGCCTAGCTCTCATCCACAAAGTATTCTCTACTGACGAGCCCAAACAAGGAGGATTGGCTGGTGCTCGGGTCTTCGAGCAAAACAGCTGTCTCAGACAATGTAGAGTGGACAAAGTATTCCAGAAGATAGGTAAGCAGAGCCCTGTGGTCCATGGGTGATGGGGCCCGATTCCGGAACCCAGGGGTCGAATTTCCAAATTTTGATCCGGGTGCAGATTTGCGCCCCAAATCTGTTACTGGGGTGCAAAAAAAGTCTTTGGAGTGCAAAACCAAAATGTTTAACACTGGATTTTATAGCCACTTCAAATTCTAACATGAAATATCTCAATAAAATGTACCGTTTTCCTGCACTTAAAACTGACTTAACCTTTGGTACCTGCAAAAAAGGTGGAAGACGGATCAAAAATCAGACGTCCGAACGGAAAGGCTGCTTCAGATGTCAATTGTTGCGGTACGTGCAGGAATACAGGCTTTTAGAATGTAGCATGAGAGGGCCGTGTCCAGAATCGATGTTCCTACAATGGTCGTAACAACTACGTCCTCAAGAAAGTCGGCGGACAGCAGACGCAGTCCACAAAAAGGCAATGGACTGTGCGTCGAGTCCCGGTTCCCTTTGTCGATGTCCTGTAGCAAAGCAGAACCTGAAAGCAGAAGCTAGGCCCAACCAACAGTCCTCGTAGGGAACCGACGTACCTATAGCTGACAAAAGCAGCCGTGTCCTCAAGAAGGAAGGCGGGCAGCAGACGCGGCCCACAAAAGGCAACTGGCCGGACGTAAGTCCCGGTTCCGGTCCGCAGGCGTTTGAGGACAAGCAAAACAGAAAAATGATGCAAGAAAGTACCGAGCCGAAGCCCAACCAACGACCCTTCTAGAGGACCGTGCACCGATGGCAGGGACAGTTCTGCAGGTGTAGAGGTGGCCAGGAGACACGAGAGCTCAGAGCAACCACACGCAGAAGTCGCCCTAGGAAGAAAGATGAAGTACGGTCCACTGTGCCAGTTTTATATACAGGCCCGCGCTACACATGTACAGTAGAGGGAGGTTACGAGCATAGCAGGGAAGCCAACTTTTTATCTAGGGAATAAGAGCTCCAAATGGAGGGAAACTGCTACTAAAAAAACAGGTTTTCGTCCGCTATAAAAAAAAGTTCTCATGACGCCATGTTTCCAAAATGGCCACCATTTCAGAGGGTTCCTCAAGGCTGCATTTGGTTGCATTTTAACAGTGATGTCTCAGCCACTCCAAGTTCATTTTTGTTGGGATTTGCTTTTCGGACTAAATGTTTGGGCCAACTCATTTTTTAGGTTATTTCTACTGGACTACAACGGGAAAGGAGCCACGATGTCTTTGAGGCGTGTGAACTCCAAGAATGAAAGAATGCGTACCGGCCTTAAAGATGGGCCGTCTTGAATGGTGGGTAATGGGTCTAGTCCAGCCAAGAGTCAAACTTTCGGAAAGGTGGATCTTGCCCCGGAACCAATGGGAAAAGGAGCCACAATGTCTTCGTGGCGCTTCAAGAACGAAAGGAAGCCTGTGATTTGCAGGATAGTCCAGCTCATCGAGTCGAGAGACAGGGCCGAGTAATCGAAAGTCAAGATTTCGGAAGGTAACGAGAAAAGAGTCACAATGTCTTCAATGAGGTGATTGGTTAGGCTTAGCGATTGGCTAGGCTTAAGGTCGAACGAAAGGCGCACCAATGTCATTAATCAAGGTGATCTCCTGATTGGCTGAGCGAGGGGAATGAAATGATGCGTGCAGGCGGGCGGGCAGTCCAACAGGCTGCGTCGAGCGACATGACGGGAACCAACCGAAACCAAGCTGTCGGAAGGTGGGTTGAGCCGGGAGCCATGATGTCTTCAGAGAGGCTGGGATAAACGGTCTTCCGAGTGAGGTGTCCAAGGACTGGTGACAAAAGCATGAAAGCCAGTTTTGGGACGGAACGGTCAAGGAGATATGGAGGACTGGTCAAAGGGGTGTTCCAAACAGTGTCGAATCGTGGCAGAGACGAAAGATTTGAAGCAGCAGGACGAGCGACCGTCATGGATGATCACTTGAATTGCTGAGCACCAGCGTAAAGTTCCCCCAGCGGGGTGATGATGGCGTGAAGCTTCGGCGTGGTCGAAGATCAGTGTGGAAGAAAAAGCGCTGCGATCTCCTTCTTCATTAGAATCCACCGAAAGGACGACGTAGTGATGGTTGGTTGATGGCTGCAGGGACAATCCGAAGCCGAGCTTTCGGAAAGGTGGGTCAGCCCCGGAGAGCGACAGGGAAGGAGGTGACAGTGCACAGTCTCAGTCGTTGTTGGAATCAACAGAAACGAACGCAACCCAGGAGGATCGGAGCTACCCAGTTGCAACTGCCGAGGTAGCAGGCTGGTGAAGTCTGTCGAAAGGTGTGCAGACATCCAGTGGTGTAGATTGGTCGTTTCATGGCGTGAGCAGGAACAATCCAAGACCAAGTTTCCGGAAAGGTGGGTCATCCCCAGGAGCCGACGGGGAAGGAGCCACATTGTCTTCGTCGAGTGTAACGGTCTCCATCATTGTTGAAATCAACCGAAAACCAACACAAACCAGGAGGATTGGGGTTAGCCAACACAGCTGCCGAAGTAGCAAGGCCGGTGAAGTCCAACGTCAGTAGGAATAATCCAAAGCCGAGCTTTCGGAAAGGAAGTTCAGCCCCAGGAACCAACGGGGTAGGAGCCACAGTGTCTTAAGTGCTGCGGCCTCCTTCGTTGTTAGAATCAACCGAAAACGAAAGCAAACCGGGAGGATCGGGGTAGCCAACAGTGGCGACCGAAGGGGCCGGGCCAGTGTAGTCCGTCAGAAAGTACGCAGACATCAAGTAGCATGGAATGCCGGCACGCAGATCAAGTTCAAGTAGCGTCGGCCGGCGGGCACTAGAGTGTGCCAGTAAGGTGGGCGCCGACCAGAGGCGTCTAACATCGTCGGCGTGATGGCAGCAACAAAGGGTGGAAAGCAGCAATGTCAGCATGAGAGCGAGAGGCAACAGAGACGGGTGCGGGTTCGGCAGGCCCGTGAGCAGGCGTCGTTTTCGGCATGAGGAGAAGGGTCCGATGAAAGCAAATTGCAAAAACAGAAGCAGGAGACAGAGCGGCGTGGAGACAGTCGCTGGAGGAGAGTGAATGGTGAAAGCCCGGGCACCCACATCAAAGTTAGGGGCCTGGGACTAACTACAACAGCTTCTTCCTCCAACTTTAATTGTTTCATTCATTAATCCGGGCTGTTTACGTTTGAGGACTCCCTGCCTAACGGGCTGACAGGCATGCACTACAGAACTCTTGCTCTGTGCTCGTTGCCATTGGATTGGAGTTGGCAGTATAAAGAAATTCACAATACGATACTCACAGATCGAGTACATTACTCATAGTCATCAAAACTCACAATTGCGGAAAAGACTAAAATTGCAGGGCCTGCACCTGCTTCATTTTAGTTTTTATTGTCTAACCGAAAATATACATTACCTGATTTGTAATTAACAGTTTCCCCCTTCGAGGTTATATTCCCCTAGAACTTGAAAGTTGTCTTCCCTGCCAGGCTCGTACTTGTACTGTGCATGTGCGATGCTGCTTATATATGCCCTTACGCAGCGGCAGTCATCATCATTTCTCCCCCTTCCTGAACCTAGCTCGTGGTGGGGAGGCATGGGCGGGAGTCAAGGTAATGTATATTTTCAGTTAGGCAATAAAAACTAAAATTAAGCAGGTGCAGGCCCTGCAATTTTAGTCTTTTTATAGCCGACGAAAATAAACATTACCTGATTTGCAATTAGCAGACTTTGTACTCGGAGGAGGGCTAGGTTCGGAGTGTGCCTTTTCCTCTCTATTCCCGCGGTACGGGTCGGCAACCCCAGGACGTAAATGTCCTGACGAAGACCAATCTGCTGTCCAGACCACTTTCACTCATGAATTGTTATTAGTTGGCCATGGTATGAGTGGAGGTTTATGTAACCTACTTAAAATGGCGCGAGTGAGATCGGGGGTGCAGTAAGCTCATTGTGACATTGTTTATATTTAAAATAACATCATCGCCTGCAGAGGTCAATTCATATGGGTGCAAGGCTAAGAGATCAATAAAAGAATATGAATCCTCTTACCTTGTGGGAAGGTGTCTTGTACGGAGGGTAGAGATAGTTGCAAAGGAGAGTCCGGAGGTTAATGTTGTGTGTGTGTTGGTGACAAAATGGAGGCCGGTTTTTTTTTTTTTTTTTTAATTTTAGAAGTCTTCAGGAGACAGAACTAGTAGTGAAGGTATCGGATTGGAATGCAGATGCCATGTGGATTATAAGGACTGGATAGAATGTCGTCCTGCTGTTGCATTGTCCAGTTATTGTTGACACATATATTTAATTAATATTATAATTTTGCATGTAATGGGATGTTATGCATGGTTTGGTGAGAAGAATATCTATAAGGTCCAGGAGGTAAAGACCGTTATAGGTGGACGTCTCACCGAGCCGGGAGGATAGAATGGTGATAAAGGTTCTTAAGGCATCATACGGAAGCCGAAAGCCACCCAGGTGGCTTTAGGCCGGCAAGGGAAACAAGGTAGGTCTCCCTCCACAGTTTTAACAGTAGGGTGAAGACCATGAAAGACGGGTAGGAAGGACCGTGCATTATCAAGCTGCCATATGGAGTAATTTGACAGGCTGGACAGTGAAGGATTCCCTTTCGTTTGCTGCCAAAGAGCAATAGGAGGGGTTTCAAGAAAAACGGAGGTAGCTCCAATGTCTGTGTGATGGATGGGAGTAGAGGATGGAGCCCCCGAAAATGGAACAGTCGAGATGGAAGGAACATCTCGTGGTTGGGAGGACAAGGATGAGTCCTGTAGAAAGGTAGCGGAGGGGTCAGCTGGCAATGGTGCCGGAGGTAAGGAAGAATCCCCGATTGTTGGATTAGGCGGTGGCAGTGGCGGCGTCGAATGAACGGCAGCTGTTACGAAAGGATTGTCAAAAGGGGACGGGTGCATTTCGGTGGATGGTTTTTTTGGAGGACCGGAGGAATCGACGTTCTTTGAGGATCTAAGTGACAATGGCGCACTGACCACAGAAGGCACATTGTGGGGGCGTCTTGTACATGACCGGGCGCAGTAGTACGCCCGCTACAGAGGTGAGGAAGGGATGGGGGAACACCCAGTTATAGTGCGCCTTCAATAAGGCGTAATTTAAACGTTGAGAGTAGAACCTTTGTTAAGTATTTCCAATTCTTTGGTGAGCGCCTCAATTGTGGCGTGGAGGATGGAGTTGTCTGCGCGGAGCGCGTCTTTATCGGCGGCCGTTTGACGGAAGGCCGGCAAATCTGCAAGAGAAGCTCGGAGGATAGCTTAGTCGCGAGCGAATTGTTCTGTAAATTGTAAATTGTAAGACAAAATCGAAGTCGAAAACTAGCTGAGAGATGGAGACCTCTGGTCAATGCTTCACATAGAACTAAGCTAGATGGGAAAGGTGCTAGCGGAGGTGGCACGTCAGGAACTGCGTGTGGAAGCACCGGAGGAGGAGGATGGGTGGTTGTGGGAGGTTGTGGAACAGCGGTCGAATCGACTGGTTGGTTTCCTCAAGAACGGAAAAAAGCATTGTGTGATGCGGAGGCGGAGCAAGGCGATAGCAGGCTTGTTTTATGCGGACGGAAGGGTGTCTCGGGATGCTAGATTTTTGAATGAAACAGTCTTGGTAGGCTTGTATCCCGAGGTACCCGGAACAGCCGGGATGGCGGTAGTGGAGGAAAGACCAGACTGAGTAGATAAATGCTGAGAGCCTCGGTCCTTAATGCAGGGGACGAGTAGCGTCTGAGCCGGAGGTGCAGAAGATATAGAGGAGCTAGAGACAGAATCCGGAATGAAAGAAGTAAGACGATCATGCTTTCGCTGTTTTGATGTGGTGGCGGAGGCAAAGTCTTTTCCGGGCGTTAGTGACACTTGAGTAGGACGCTTCCGTCTGTGAGGAGGAAGTTAAAATCTTGCGTGAAAAAGCTGAAGTGGAGCTGGCAGACTTGGAAAGATTGTTAACCGACAAAGCGGACGCCGCTGCTTTTTGTCGACGACCTTGGTCGGCCCGTTGTTTGGAGAGGTGGTGGATTTGGCGGATTAGTACCCAGCGCTGTGGGGAGAGGCAGAACCAGAGGTTCCTTAGGTCTGGAGGGTTTCAGTGTGGCGGATGGGGCGGAGGAGCGTTGGTACTTCTGCTTAACTTGTCGTGACGTGACTGGATGAGTGGTGCAGTGTCTCGGTGCCTGTTTCGCAGGAAGGGAATGTTCCCGCGGAGGGGATGGTTGATTGATACGTGAAGGAACAGATAATATGGAGGGACTCACGGTTGTTGAGAGACCGGAGGCTGCTGCAAAAGAGAGGGTTGTTCCATGGGATGGCGGCCCGGCCGTCGAGCAGAGGCTTGAGAGAGATGCACATGACGAGGACAACCATCCTGTGAAGGAGGAAGGGGTGGAGGCGGAGCCGTTGGCGGGGGTAAACACCGTGCTATTGCAGCGGTAGCAGAATCTTGTCCTGAAGACTGCCTGGTGAAAGCGGAGGTAACGGCAGGAAAGTGGCTGAGCACATCACTTGGAAGAAGAAGGTCTGAGGTGGGAGCCGAGGAAAGCACACTGACTGATGACGGAGGCGGAAGGCCGACGGAAGGTCCAAAGAAACAGTCTTGTCCCAAAGGAACAAAGGAGTCCATTCCATGAAGGATGAATGACAGGCCTTATAGGCGCAACGTTAACATGAGTGTGACATAATGAGGCAAAAGACTCGGTCGACGCAGGCGGAGGTGCAATGATCCGTGAAACAGAGGCGGAGCGGAGGCAAAGTGATGGGATGTATCTTCTGGAGCTTTGAGTAAACAGCTCCAAAGATAAAGCGGTAGGCGGAAGACCGTCCGATGGAAGTGAAGATGTGGCGAGCCCAAATAGGGCGGATGGGAGCCATCCGGTTCTGGAGAAACGGAGGTCCTAATCTGCTGGTCCAACAGAGGCGGAGGTAAGGCGAAGGCGGAAGTGGAAGGGATCCTTCCGCAGAAACGGTAGTGAATTGAGGAATTGCCCAGTGAATGGGACCTTAGGTTCCGTTTGACGAAGTAGGCTGTGCAGAGGGGGTAAAGTTGTACGTGGTGGCAAATGCTGCCCCCTTTGACATAGATCGAGGTCTGGAAGGAGGAACGTGGAGGGACATAATGTTATTGAGTCCACTCGGGTGTCCCTGCTCCCCTTTCACAGGGGTGGAGGAATGCAAGAAGAGAGGACACACATTAGGTAGAGGACGAGCGGGCTGCGTTGCCAGAGTGTTGTGACAGTGCGGAGGGACGTCGCATCTCATTGATAAGCAACGGAATGTTATGCTGTAGAAAAGAATGAAGGCATCTTTCATCCATGTCATGATGATATACGGTGGTAAGGAAAGCATTCTGGTATGCGGAGGCTCGGAAGGGAGACTCGGTTGAGTCGGAAGGACGTAGTTTCCATAAGACGGAAGGTAGGAAAGAAAGAGTGTCTGCCTGTACTGTGATAAACTCGGAACACCTCCGTAGGAGGAGGCCAAATTGGGAGGCGGAAAAGGTTTGCCCATATGTGAAGCATCCATAAAACCGTTGTGGAACAACGGAAGGCAGGTAGTCTTGCAGGAAGAGGAGCGGAGGGAGGCGTCCGTCCGAGGAGTGGAGGAAACCTCAACCAATTTGAAGGTATAACAGTAGCCCTCGAGGCGGAGGTAGCACGAAAACGGGACGTAGCGACCGTAGCCAGTGGACCCAGAGTGGGAACGGCAGGTGTGAGACCTTCCTACGGAAGGAAAAGAGGAGGCGACAGACCCAAAAGGAGCAGAGGAGAGCCATCCTATACCGGAGGAACGGAGGTAGCCCCAACGTCGGGAGTCCAGTCGAAGCGAAGCGGAGGGAGCCGTCCTTCCGCGGAACGGAGGCATGCGGAGGCAACCGGCAGGTGGCAACGCATTCCGCGAAAACGTAATGAGTGCGGAAGCGGCTGTGGTAGGTAACGACGCCCTCCGGGAGGCGGACGGTATACGGAGGCGGAGGTATAGCGGAGGATCCGAGGGGAAGCTCTTGAACGACCACTCGCAGTGATCGCCTTAGGAGAAATGATGATGACTGCCGCTGCGCAAGGGCTTATATAAGCAGCCTTGCACATGCGCAGTACAGGTACGAGCCTGGCAGGGAAGACAACTTTCAAGTTCTAGGGGAATAAAAGCTCAATGGGGGAAACTGCTAATTGCAAATCAGGTAATGATTATATTTTCGTCGGCTATAAAAAAATGTTTAGGCCTTGCGGGCCCCTTGACTGACCGGGTCTGGTACAGCGGGTCCACTTGACACCCCGTTGTGGGGAACCTGGTGAAAGCCTCTGCGCTCTCGCTTTTATATAGAGGAGGAGGACCACGCCACGCAGGCACGGTAGGGTGACCGAACAGGCGGCTACATGCAGCTAAGAAACCTCCAGGGAGGCACATCCATTGGGACAATGAATACAAAATTAACACGTTATGGATGTTTTCCAGCAGCAATAAAAAATATAAATTGTTGCAACATTCAATAAAATATGTTTTGTAAAGCTAAACAAACATCATTTGCTAATAAAACTTTCGCTTAACTATTTTCTTCGTATTTAGTATTTTTTTGGTAAATTCTTTTTCATATCAATTTACTTACACATTTTTTCATTGTTTTTTTTTTGTTTTTGTTCAGTCAACTTTCACTTTGCTTTTGTCCAGTTTCATATTGTACGAAGTATAACTAACTTTAATGAAAGAATCCAATCGGCCAACACACCATTACAGGGTTTGACAGTGTGATGTTCCCCGCTGGTGCCCGGATTTAGGACATCGCTAATTAAAACCACTGAGACCCCGTTGGTTGATGATTAAAAGGATTTAGTTCGATTAACATGCAACCAATAAACAAGTACATTCGCAGCCATGTTTCTCATCTCAGTCACACCAAGAAGCAGCCTGGCGGCTTCACTTAGCAACGAGATCTGGCTGCACGCAAGCCAAGGAGGACCAGGTTAGTGTCATGGCAACTGCCCGAGGGAGGACACCATGACAAGCTCCTCCTTGAAATGACTGCGCCAGCCCGTGAACAAATCATTTCAAAGGTGAACACGCAGGTTCAGAAAAACCGGAAATCGAAATTACAAAGCACGTGAAGCATGCATTAACAACATTTCTCGAAGTGAATCGACAAGTTCAGATTTCAACACTTTGCGGCAGGAGCCGGCTTAGTCCTTCAAATTGAAGCACACACAAAGCACAATATGCGTGAGCTGATAGTCAGTTCACGTCATTGATCAGAGCAAAGAATTATGGAACACCCGTGCGTGGTTCAGAAAGTTCGAGGTCCACGACTTAGTCCAAGGAACACCGTGACACAAAACTTCTGAAACTGACCAATCTGCCAGGCGATCATGACAACCACTACAACATCACACCACCATCAAACGCACACCACAATGCATCTTCCCACAGATCCAAATGGCATGACACAAACCAAAGAACACGAGCGAGCCAATGATTTCGCCGAAGCAATGCTCTAAACCCATTCCACAATCACAAGCGTCGGACACAGACCCAAGCCGCTCACCATGACTGGAAGAGACGCAAAACCCAATTCTCCTCCAAAGTGCGACATCCAGTACCTCCTTAAAAAACGAACGCAACAACTTCATCCGACCAGAGTTCATAAACACACTGCCTCCCACTCAAAGACACTGTTTAAAACAGTTACTGCATCAAAGTGTCTGATCACTCATAATCGCACAGCTCAACAAACGACGCGACTGCCTCTCTGAGTAGCCAAACATAATCATCATTCCAGTGTTGGCGGCTTACGGATTCTCTTGGGTCGGGAATTAGTCAGAGCCTCTTGCGTGTCGTCCTCGTCGATGTCGGAACCGTCGACTTCTTGCCCCTGGACTTCGTCACCAGAGACAGGTTCATCGTTGCTCTCCTCCTGACCCTTGGCCGAACAGCCGTCATGCAGTGGAAGAAAAGTTTCTTTAGCTTCTTCATCTCCCGAGTCGTCTTCATCATCTCTTGACCCGTAGCGATCCATAGTCATGGGATGGAAGTACGGCTCCATGTCGGAAACGTTGATAGTCCTAACGTCAGACACATCATTGGTTGCGACCACTTCATAGGTGACCGCCGATTTCTTCTTAACGACTCGATAAGGGGCTTTATACTTCGCTGCTAACTTCGCTGAAAACCCAGCCTGAGCATTCGATTTGGGGTGATTCTTGATCTTGACCAGTTGGCGAACTCCGAATTCCACTGGTCTGTGGTGCTTGTCGTAAGCTCTTTTGGCGTTGCTCGCCGCTTTCGCAAGGTTGGCACGAACCAAGTCATGGGTTTTCTCCAGAGCGTCGTGGTTTCTTTCCGCATACTCCTGCACCGTAATGGTTGACTGGTTCGCTGGTAAACTCAAGAGTTGTAGTGGGTTCCACGGGTCTCTGCCTTGCCAGAGATAGAACGGAGTTTCTCCAGTGCTGGCGTGAGGCGTCGTACTCATGGCATACTGCAGTGCTGGCAACAGTGGACCTCACTGATCCTGGTCTTCGTGCACAAATGCTCGAAGACAGGCTTTCATGGTGCGATTCACTCGTTCCGTTGACTTCGCCTGCGGGTGATAGGCTGTTGGTCTGTTGTGGTGAACTCCTGAAACTTGTAGCATGGCCTCAAACATCTTCCCAAAAAAAAAGCTCCATTGTGCGAAACAACAAAGTCCGGAGGACCACAGTCCGCTACTACTACTTGCAAAAATTTTGTTGCCGCTGTTTTCGCTGTAATAAAACGAGTCGGTACAAACCACACAAATTTGTTATAGTAATCCACGAAGCATAGAATGTACCTATTCTTTGCATAAGTCTCGGGAAGCCGTCCTACGAAGTCAATTCCAATCATGTGCATAGGATAACGCGGGATGACAGGTTGTAGATTACCTGCCTTCTTGGTCTGGTCTGTGCCACCTTGACCACTTGACACACCGGGCATGACCTCACATACTTGACAGTGTCAGCAAAAAGTCTTGGCCAGTAAGCAACCTGACGAAGTCTTGCAAGAGTTTTATACATCCCGAGATGGCCAGCCTGCCTATGATCGTGGCAGCTGTGTAGATACGTGTGTCTAAGAGACTTCGGAACATAGAAGCGAAAGTTGCCATCAACTCTGCCTCTGTCTGGTACATTCGGATCCTTAAAGTAAAGTAGACCTTCCTTGTCAAAGGCGTACTTCTCCATGACTCTAAGCAGAAAGTTTCCTTTCTCGATGTCCGCAGCTTGATTCGGCTTGAAGAACGTGTTGCAAATTCTTGCAATTTCCGGGTCTTTCCTCTGTTCTTGTTTAAGTTGTGTCTTATCACGAAGATCGACAACTGGATCGTCCCTCAGATTTCCATTGGAAGGTGCACCATGGAAGTCGGAAGGCATGGAAGCGACTGCAAAAAGTGCATATCCGTCGGCGGATTCCTGGAGAGGGCGTCCGCAACAACGTTTTGCTTTCCTGATCTGTGAACAACGGTAAAGTCAAACATCTGAAGCCTGATGGCCCAACGAGCAGTCTTCCCCGATGTCTTGTTGTTAGACAGGACCCATTTCAGCGCCTCGTTGTCCGTGATGAGTAGAAAGTGAGCGCCCTCGACGTAGTGCCTTCATTTTTCAACTGCCTCGATTGCTGCGAGAGCTTCTTTCTCGAAAGTCGTCCAAGCTTTTTCAGAGTCTTTCAGGGTCCTACTGAAGAACTCGATGACTACACGGTGGTCCCCATGCTGCTGCGAGAGCATCGCCCCGAGACCTTGGTCCGAAGCATCAAATTCGATGGTGAACTCCTTGGAGAAGTCGGGTAGCCCAGGTGCCTTCGAGTTTAGCAGTTCTTCCTTCAGTCTTGAAAGCTGTCTGCTGAAGCTGTCTTGAAGCTGTCTGCTGTCCACTGGAACGGTGTATCATTCTTATTAAGCATGTAGAGTGGTGTTGCAATTTCCGCAAAGGATCGTAAAAATTTTCTGAGGAAATTGGCAAATCCTAGAAATTCTTGGACCTTCTTCCTGTTCGTAGGACGAGGATAGTTCTTCAATGAAGCGCAGTGCTCCCTGGTCAACTCAAGTCCCTTCGCAGAAACTTTGAGGCATAGAACCGACATTTCCGGCATGCAGAAATGGCACTTGCTTCTCTTCAGGATGAAGTGATGTTTCTTCAATGCGGCAAAGATTTGCTTCAATGCCTTAACGTGCTCTTGAAACGTGCGGGTGGCCACGACGATGTCATCGATGTACACGATGCACACGGTACCGATGAGTGGCCCCAGGGCTTTCTCCATGGCTGGATGTTTTTAGCCCAAACGGAAGAACTTTCCATTTAAACTGCCCGCTGGTGCCCGGATTTGGGATATCACGAATTAAAACCACTGTGACCACGATGGTTGATGATTAAAAGGATTTAGTTCGATTAACATGCAACCAATAAACAAGTACATTCGCAGCCATGTTTCTCATCTCAGTCACACTAAGAAGCAGCCTGGCGGCTTCACTTAGCAACGGGATCTGGCTGCAGGCAAGCCAAGGAGGACCAGGTTAGTGTCATAGCAACTGCCCGAGGGAGGCCACCATGACAACAGTTTTACCAATAGAAAACAAGTTATACAAAACAGTTACACAAAAAATAAACAAATAAATAAAACAAATAAACAGAAACTATAGCAAAATGAATGTGGACGACAGGCAAAAGACGAAACCAATGTAAAAAAAAAAACACATCTATCGGAATTTTAAATGCCCAAACTGAAAGTTTAATAAATAAAGAAGGAATCACAAGGTAAAGGGTAAACGAAGCAAGCAGCCCTCCCCCTGCCCTTGTGACCCTTTACTCTGTAACTTGGGATTTCTTCTTTATTTACTACTTGCATTATTTCTAGTGCGGAGGCTAAGAAGCAATGTTGCTTTCCATCTTTGTACGTATGTTTGTGACCTCTAGGTAACCACTGGGAAAGATTGAACAGCTACTTAGCTCAGCTGGAACCTGTAGCCAGTACCCGTCCCGGTAGCGCAGTGGTTAGAGCGCCCGGCTCGTAAATGGGAAGTCCTGGGTTCGAGTCGCAGTCGGCGCAGTTGCCTTTCTTTCTTTCTCAGATTTTAGTGTGTTGTGTATCCTCACACGGCCAGTCTTTAATTCAGACTGTTTGCTTCATGAAAGTTTAATGTGTAAACGTGGACCGCCGAAAAACCTTCGTTTTGCCAAACGAAGCAATTTTTTTTTTCTTTGAGCGCCCAAATGCCTCATTTTAGAACTTTCGCCGATTTTTCAATAATGGACCAAATCGGTCAAACTCTTCGACATTTAATAGCCAGTCCTAATATCTACCTCTTGGAGAAGCCCAAATCCGAAATTTCAATCCAGAAGATCCACAAACTACATTTGAAAGTCGTCCAAAACCAACCGCAGCGCTCCTTCATCATGGCCGCCATTATTGAAGACTTATAACATTATATTTCTAATTTATTGTTTCTATTTTAGGGCAAAAAGTCCAAAAACACTAGCTTAGTTGTCAGTTTAGGAGGGGCTTCCATTTATGGTACTTAACCTCACATACATGTGGATACGACAACCATTTCAAGTGTGATATTTTTATTTTGTTTGTTGGCCGCAAGCCTCATGAGAAATTTCCACAACGATCGATTTTGTATTTCAACTTTAACGTTAAACGTTCCAAGTAACTTGATGCGTTATAGCATTCAACTAAGCTAGATTATTTAACCATATTTATCTATATATATAATTACACAAAATCCGCAAGGCAGCCAGCAGCAGCAGCAGCAAGCAGAACATACGAAGCAGTCATCTGCATCTGCAGCGCCCAGAACGCAACGTCCAGCAGCGCGAACATACGATGCCATCTACCGACCGAACGGCAACTTAATGAGGAGGGGGGGGGGGGGCCGGACCGAGGGCGGGAGGGGGAGTGTGATGCCGTGGAATGAGCGAGCGAAGCGAGCAACTCCGCTAGTAGTTTTATAATAATCTCTTACCCCCAGAAACGCTACCATTAGTCCGAAGTAATTCGACATCGGCATTCTACCGGACACGAATTTTAGTGTATATATGTTTAATTTAGTTCCCCTCTAAACCAGAATGTTGCTACTAGCTTGTCCTACTATTAAAACCAAAAGATACTTATAAAGATCTGTTCACCATGCAATCCGAAAGTCAAACTGTGCATAAAACTTCGAATCCCCCGTTTGTTGCCCCCCCCCCCCCCAGACTAGTTGTGGTGTATAACACTGCAGTTTTCAGTTAAAGCTTGTAAAATTTAATAGTAATGCTTTATGCGTTACCCAAGACAAAGTACTAAGCTTTAACCAGAGCCAATTCACGTTGTTTATATGTAAATACTCAAGCAATAATCAATATCCCAAAGTAAAGGCCTTTCCCAAAGTTCAAGAGTTGAAAACTCAATTTGGCCTATCTTTAACCATTCCCTACTCTCGGAATGGCGAACCTATGGCACGCGTGACAAAGATGGCACGCGGTGGCTTTTCTATTGGCACGCGAGCCTTTCGAAAAAATAGTGCACAATGATGTATTTTTACCTTACAAAACAAACACAGGTATAAGTTGTTGCAGCACGGTGGTAGCTTTACCTTTCTTTTAAATTTTTCTCTTTACGACTAATGGGAGCAGTACAATGCTGGTTGTGACGTGTGGCTTGGGTGAAATGAGAGACTCGCAGGCATTGTCAGAAATGATTGTATTATAGCATGTTCAATGATGAATAATTAAATAAATTGGACAAGAGAGAAGCTTTTGTCAGAGAAGCTTTAATGATTCATCTTTCAGCCTCAACACAGAAGCGGGCTGAAAAGAAAATATTACTATTCTTTGCTGCGACTTTACCGCCATGAAAAAGTTGGCGTTTGCATTATTAGCGACGTCTGAATCCAGCTACTACTGTGAGCAAGTTGACACACGCCTGAAGTCTCCATTCGACCACACGGAATCACCCCCATGGAAGACAAATAGCATGACTTGCATCAAAATGAAACTATATGAACTACGCCATCTAAAAATTAGTATATGAAAAACAATTAGAACAAAAGTCGTGCGAATGGGGCACGCATTGCATGTTTTGAAAGCTAATTTTTGTTTTATTGGCACTTATGTAAAGAAAGGTTCGCCATCCCTGCCCTACTCCTTCAAATGGCTTTACACCAAAACCCTTTGCTCTACCGACTTTCCCATTGTTCTCCTGGCCCTCCACCAATCAGACCCCCGTAGCTCTCCTACCCGTCCGCGCTTTCGACGCAAAAATCCTTTTCTCCAGCATAAAAACCCCCCAGCCCAAATCATCCAGAGCACAGCTCACAGATCTCTCAAGCTAGAAGGGTCACCCCAGTCGGGAGTGGAGACGTCACGTCCGTAGGATGCCATGCCGGGCAAAATGGTAGTGGTTCGTACGTTTATAGCAGGTTTTGAAAGTTTAATTTAGGACCCCCCCCCCCAGTCTAAATTTATAGTTTAAAAGTTTAAGCATAACTTCTAGCTTAGGGAGTGAGACGACGCGGAATGAGCGAAACGAGCGACTCCGCTAGTTAATCCTTAAAAGGTTATCAACAAGAACACGAGTTCATACACTGTAAGAAGAGTTACAACACTACCAACCTCTTATCTAGTGCGTGTCCATCTGGCATCCTTGACTGGACTTCCACCTGTGGGTCTTAATGTTCTGTGTGACATTATTCCCCAGTGTGGTCTGCTCACCCCAGTGTGGCATTTTCTTCGTAGTGGTTTCTGCGGTGTGTTCCAGCCACAGTGGTATGCTGTCTTTCATGCGTGAAGGCCTCCATGCTCTTTGTGACTTGTCTTTCACTCGAGTTGACGGCTCTCGCTGCTGTGATTACCAAGGCGCATTATACATGTCTAGTGGTAGAACCTCTGTCCCGCCACAACATGATCCCTTATCACCTTCTCACCTCGTTGGCCACTCGTGTCCCGCAGATAGTGACACACAAACGTGTTCCGATTGTTCCAGGTGCATGCTGCTACCACCTCGTCCAGAGGCGTTCCACAGCCATACGCCCACGATGCAGCCAGTGCCCTTAGCTCATGGGCTCTAACTTCCCTTGGAAGATCCACGCAATCTTCCCCCAGCTCATAAGCCCTCCGAATGACAGCGTAGATCCACTTGCCCAACTTGAAGGGTGTCACCGCTTTATTAATTGCTTGGTTGTGTGTTTCGTCTACCTGCAAGAATAAGGGTGCTGGGCCTTCCTCCTCCGTTTCCGAGACCTGATCTGCAGTCCTGGCCAAATAATGGCGCAGCCCCCGAATCAGGCACTGCAACATCTCCTCGTCTTCCGTGTGGACTAGTGGGCCCAAGGCCGGTATCACCACCGGTTTTGGTGCTACATCTGTTCTAGAATTCTTCGCCGTGAAGTGAGCGGGGAAGGAAAGCGATATTTTCGACCAGTCCCTTGAAAACCTGATGTGGTTCCGTCCTCTGGAAAACGCTGCCACTTCACTCTGCCGAGCTGCAGTAGCTAACGCCGTTAGAAAAACTGTTTTTTGAGTGAGGTGCAAAATCGACGCTTTCCTAAGCGGTTCGTAAGGTGGGCTTGACAGGCTCTTCAGCACTAAAGGTAGGTTCCATTTTGGAAAAAGTGTCTTCGTTCTTGGCCTCGCCTGGTCGAACCCTAGTATAACTTTCGACATCAGTGGGCTTTCAACCACGCCCGTGTTTCCTGAGCAGGATAACACAGAGTTGACCGCTGACCTGTATCCCTTGATAGCTATCGGTGATAACCCTTTGAGAAACAAGTCTTCCAACAACTCTGCTAACTCGAACATGGAAGGGTTGCACGGGTTGACGTCATTGCCTGAGCACTACACGAACCACTTCTACCACTTAGGTTCATAGTTTCTACGTGTGGATGCCTTTAAACCTGCGATGACCCTCTCCGCCACCTTCACGGAACAGCCCTTTTTCAGCAGACTACTCCTTAGAGCAGCCACCCGTGAAGATGCAGAATCCCGGGATTCTGGTGTAGGGTCCGTCCCTTGTGCTGCGAGAGTAGCCTTTCTGTGACAGGTAATCGGACTGGTTCCTCTCTCTTGATTTCCTGGATGTCGGGAAACCAAGCCGCCGCCGGCCAGTATGGAGCTACCAAAATGAACATCCCTGTCGACTCTCTGATTTTGTTGAGAACGCTCTGTAGCATCGAAAAGGGTGGGAACGCGTAAGCAAACATCCCCTCCCATGGTAAGGACAGGGCGTCCATCGCCCAGGCTTGACTGTCTGGGAAGGGGAACACGTAGTTTTCCAGCTGCTTGTTGAAGCGAGTTGCAAATAGGTATACTACCGGTTGGCCCCACTTCTCGAAAAGTGCTTCGCAAATCTTCTCGTCCAGCTTCCATTCCGTGGTCGGGATCGTGCATCCTCGTGACAACTCGTCTGCCCAGACATTCAACTTCCCGGCGATATGACGTGGCACCAGAGTGGTCCTGTTCTGTTCGCAGAAATTCATTAGGCTGGAAGTTTCGTCCATTAACACTCTCGAGTGCGTGCCCCCTCCTTTGCGGACATAGGCGACAGCCGTCGAATTGTCTGCCATCACCCCAATCACTTTGTCCATCACTATTTCCTTCCAAAGGGCTAATGCGTACCGACTGCTCGCAATTCCCGTACATTGATATGGAGTTCCTTTTCCTGATCCGACCACTGTCCCGCAGCTTGCAAACCTTCCATGTGGGCTCCCCAACCCGATGCCGATGCGTAGGAAAACAGTAGCATCTCTGGGGTCGGTTCTCGCATCAGTACTCCTTGCTCCAACATCCCCGGAGTCAACCACCACTCCGTACATTCTGATGGAAAGCGTTGTAGACTCACCCAGTCTTTCCAACTGCGTCTCGGGTACCACTCGTCCTTCCTGAACCAGTGGAGGGGCTTCACTTTCCACTGACCCAGGGGAACTAACCTTGCGTTGGAGTCCACAATCCCTATGGCTGATGCCAATTCCTTTGCGGATATCCGCTGTCTCTGGAGCAGCATTCTCATCGCCTCCCTCGTGGCTGCGATCCATTCCGGTGATGGTCTGACTAGTCCCACTCGCGTGTCGAACTCGGCACCAAGAAAAATGAAGACTTGTTGAGGGTTGAATCTTGACTTTCGGAATTTGATGCCTAGTCCCAATCGACAGAAAAGTGCAGTGCACTGCCGAAGTTGGCGTCTTAGATCCTCCGCCGACTTGTTCCTTATCAGCCAGTCGTCCAAATAAGCGTGTGCTCTTATTTGTTGCTGATGCAGCTTGGCTACCACAGGTTTCATTAGCAGTGTGAAGACCTGCGGGACCCTCGAGAGTCCGAAAGGCAGAGTCTTGAACTGGTAAGACACCCCCCCCCCACTACTAGGCGAAAGAGGTGTTGCACATCTGCGTGCAGTGGGACGTGAAGGTATGCATCCTCGAGGTCTATAGATGCTGTAAACTCCTTCAGTTGAATCGCTTCCCGAATGGACCCTATGGTCTCCATCTTGAAGTGTTCTTTCACAATGTGAGAGTTCAGTCTCGTCAAGTTGAAAATGAGCCGCTTTCCTCCTCCCTTCTTGGCAATAACCCTCGCCGGACTCCAGAAGCCCTTGGAGTCCGCTGGCGCGACCATTAGTGCACCTTTGGCCATTAGTGTTCGCACCTCGTCCCCCAAATCTAGGTCTTCCGCAGTGTCCTTCGCCCAAACCGGTGGTTCGTCTGCTAGCGCTGGACGGGAGGAAAATGGAGGATAGTAGCCATGCTGGATGGTGTGTAGGATGAACTGGTCGTCCGTCAGCTGCTTCATTCTTCCAGATGCCAAGTCAATCTTCCTCCCACCTGCCGGTGAACTAAGGCGAGGTTCGCCCGCTGAACGTCACTGACGGTTGGACCTCCTTCCCCTACCTCTGAAGGAACTCCTTCCACGTGGAAACCTAGAACTGCCTCTTCCGCCCCTGGAAGGGGCCGAGCCACGAAAGGGTGTGCTGTCGTTCAGCTTGTCCATCTGGGTTGGCTTGCGCCCTGAGCCTCTGTTCTCGCCCCCCCCCCCCCCCAACGTCAAAAGAGTCCATAGTCAAAAAGGTCCATACAAAAACTTAAACATTTGATAAAAGGGCTCCAAATTGTTGAGTAGTCACAAGAGTCCAATCATCTGAAGCGGGGTGTCGTCACAAGGGTCCAAAACTTAAGCCCCCCCCCC
>JAHWFP010242593.1:0-15663 GCA_023313725.1 Lithobius niger
AACTCCACAACGTAAACTGCAAAAAAACCACAAAAATACAGCTGCGGTAAAGGTCGGCCAGAAAACAGCAAGCGCAGACACCGCCAGCTGTCAACGGGATTAATGAACGAACTCAACGATCAAACGGTCCCGAAATGCACACAAAAGGGCGTAATATCACATAGAAAAGAACGTTTTCGGTAGAAAAAAGGGTAAAAAAAGACCAAACAATCAGGTAAAAAATTACAAAAACCACGGAGTGGCACAAAAAAGCGTGCGTTCACACCGATCGCTGACAAATAAAAGATGACGTCCTATCGCGCATGCGCCGCACCTGGGTTGCGTGGAGAGGTCGATCCATGTGGGTATATAGGTGGTGAGGAAGCAAGGATTTTATTTTTTTTTTGTCAGGAAGTTTTCGTCTAAAAGACAAATAATGCAAATTTTTAATTGGGTAGGTATTCTGGGATAAAAACTTTTAACAGTTCATCGACAATTGTTTCAGAGTTAGCTACCTTTAAAGCTACAGCTTCTGGAAATTTTGTCGCGGGGCATAACATTGTTTGAATATATCTGAAACCTTGCTGCATTGGTTTCATTGGTCCTACCACATCATTATTAAGCGTTTGAATGGTGTACTTATTATGGGAACCTTTACCAATGGCACTTTAGTTACAACACGAGTTTTGCCTATGCACCGACATGTATCACATTGTTTGACCGCCTGTTCAACTTGTTTACGCATCCCAGGCCAGTAAACGTGCTGCTAAATTCTTGCCAAAGTTTTCTTTTTACCTAGGTGTCCCGACCACCCATTTGAACGAGCCACATCAATTACCTGATTTCTGTACTTAAGTGGTATAACCATCTGTTCAAAACCACAGTCCGTAGTGAGCTGTTCCCACTGTCCGTACAATATTCCCTTCCTTAAAAAAAATTCCGTTGAAGGATTTTTACTCCCCAGAACTGCCTTCCAACATCTTTCTAAGCTCTCATTTAATTTCTGAGCTTCAATTAACTCCACTATGGATTTCCTAACTAAACTGGTATAATTTGCAGTCAAGGGTGATAGCACACTGCTAATCCTAGACTAGTAATCATTTACTTTGGCTTTGGCCCCTGGCTTAGTTAAATCTGGATCCTTACCTACAGATTTTATTTTTACCTTAACTTCAGACGAATTTGCTAGCCAACTGCTGCTTTTCTGCGTCCCCCTAGCCACATTTTCAAGCCCATCATGTTTTGTACCTTCCAATTTACCCTCTTCCCTTAGCCTAGCTTCGTGAATTGTTTGGCCTGTGCCCTAGTAATAACATTACACAATTTTGACTGCTCCTCATCATTCTTGTTCTGAATGCCATGAATTGTTTTGTCAGTCAAAATACAATTAAAATTGCCTGTAAAATAGGGTGAAACTGCTGCCCTAACCTTTAGTTTACCACTTGGGGATCCTATCTAACTGCTACTGGTAATTCTGCTGGGATGGGGAATAATACTGTACTTAACTGAATGAATTCCCCTGTTAGATTTGCTGGATCTACCAGTTTGCTAGCAGAAACATTTAGTGTTGCATCAGTGTCTCGCAAAACTCTTAACTGTTTACCTTCCAAGTCATAACCTGCTATTATGTTATGGTCCAATTCAGAAAATGTATTTTTACCACGGGTCATGCATGAATTTACTGAAGCTGTACTACGTTTACTGGGGCAATTTTTGACGAGATGGAAAAATCACCACACTCAAAACACGATCGTTTAGCTTCAAACTGCTTAGAATTACCATTTGTATTTCTAAAACCATGTTGACCTCCATCCCCATTTGCACTTTGCCCATCACTCGAAGCATTAGCATTTTTTAGCATTCTGCTGTCCATTCCCATTTCTTTCCACATTCCCATTACCACTGTTAGCATCATTTGACTGCCCATGGCCCACTGTTCCGTTGTTTGACCCTGGATTTGTGTTACTGTTACTACTATTACCATTATTGTCCTTGTAATAGTTAAATTTCCTGTAGTATTTCCTGTAGTATGGCCTATTCCCATTTCCCTTGGAATTTTGGTCACTATTCTGCACTGTATTCCCTTCACTACTATGGTTATTTTGGGTACCACTCTGACGCATAGCCAACCATTCGTCAGCTAAAGTAGCAACCTGCGCTAGGTTTTCTAAATTCCCTTTATCCACTAACCACAGTTTTAACTCATTTGGTATTTTTTCTAAAAACTGTTCAATTAGCATAAGCTGAACCAACTTATTGAAATCAGTACTACACTTTTCTGTTATAATCCACTCTGAGTAATATGTTTGGATCATGTATGCAAAATCACTATAAGATTGCTTATGAGATTTACATGCATTTCTAAATTTGGTGTGAAGAGGCTCAGATGTAAGCTGAAACCTTTGTAAGAGTTGCTGCTTCACCTTGATAAAATCATTAAAGTCTACATTAGGTAGCCTAGTTACAACTTCTATAGCTGTGCCATTTAGTAAAGACAGCAACCTCAATGACCAAGTATTTTCTGGAAAATTCAACCGTTCACAAATTCGGGTGAAAGTTGTTAAAAAGAGCAAAATATCATCACTATTTTCTTTAAATGGTTGCATGTGACGTGTCATATCCATTTTGTCTCTAGATTCTGCACTAATAATATTACTTGGATTTCTAGCATTTTCACTGGGAGTCCTAGCTGCTTCAGCTAATTTAATTCTCTCCTCAGCTGCTAATTTCTCCCTTTCGAATTCTAGTCTCCATTTTCTGCATTGGCTTCCTGTTGAATTTTTTCTTTTTCCAACTCAAATTCTCTTTGTAATCTAGAAGCATTTTTAATTCAAGCTCTTTGTGAATTTTCTGCGTTTCCCGTTCATGCTCTAGCCTTAATCTTTCTTTGTTAACACTAACAGCATTAGCTTTCTTATATCGAGCAATGTTCTCTTTCTGCTGATTTACTTCGGCTTGGAAATCAAGGAAATCGCTATCAACATTATTTTCAACTAAAGATCCATCTGCTATTTTAGCCTGCAAAGCTTTAATAATTGCTCTTCTAGTTTTCACATTTAACTGATACTCTTCAGCCAAAAGCTTTAATGGTTCATTCCCCGTTTTCAAACATTTTCAAAACAAGTTCACAATTTTAACGTTAATTTAGGAAAAAAAATTGCCACAGTATTACAATCAACGTGTATACGACCAGCTTGACGATCGACGACTCCCTCCTGGACTCTCAGTTGTTGCTTATCAAGTTCTTCTCCCAGGCACTTCCACTTCCGGTACGCACTTCCGGTTCCGTCTGGAGCGTGTTTGTCGTCGTTTATCTTCCAGTGGCCCTGAGGTTTCGAGTTTCCACGCTGCCACTTCGGTGATTTTCTTGTAAATGCCTCCAATCTGGATCCTGGAGATGTTTTTGCGTGGTGTTAGTCCATAATTTCAGCTGCTCTTCCAATCTGATCGCCGTGGGATGCAATTTTTTCGCCGACCACGTTGCCTTGTTGCCACCTTCTTAAGCTTTGTCATAGCCGTTGAATCGCCGCTCGGTTTGCAGCACCTCGCTCGCCGTTGTCGACCAACTTTCCCAGCTTGACTTCAAAATCTGGTAATTTTTTTTTCTCCAAGATTGCCGACCACGTTTTCTTTATTGCTGTCCACGTCTGGCTTGAGCTTTGTCCCTGCCGTTGAATCTCCACACGGTTGCACTCCTTCGCTTGCCGTCGTTGACCAACTTTTTCCCGGCTTGACGTCTGCTCTTCCGACAATTTCGTGATCGATCTCCGGTGAAACTGCTGGGCTTCATAGTTCGGCGTACGTTCGCTGCCACCAACTGTAACGTGTGTTCAATGTAGAAGTCAAACTTGAAGTAGTTAAACCTTGTTTACTACGGAATAATCATGACAAGATTTGGGTTACATTATAGCGTACATTCTCAACACAAGAATCAACGAGAATTGAACACCGAACTTTGAAGCCCTTAACTTTATATGCTCCGGTCGGATCCAGAGCTCCACCGGACAACCAATCAGCACATGAGTTCATTAATCAATCCAGTTCTTGGTTACAAAGTTTTTTTTAGTGGTTTGGCGCAAACCTAAAAGTCCTTGCTGTTAAACAAACGGTTTTGGCGGCAACAAGATTCAATTACCGTTTCAAGCACACAAGTAGGTATGAGGGTGAGCCAATGTCCGTTACAAGGTTTTCAGAGGTGCTAACCTCAGCAGCATGAACTGTTCAGAAGTTAGGAGGGGGGGGGGGGAGATGGGGAAGAGACCAAAGAACAATTTGCCAAAGTGATCACACGACCTACCTCAATTTTATTCAATCTAGGCAGCACTAGAATGTTTTGGTTGGTCATTCCAAGATACCACTTAAAGCGTTTTAGGCGGTGTCTATAAGAATGGCCAAACAAACCAAATTTACAGGCAAAGCTTTATACTGAAATTGTGGGGGAATTATTTGCTTGTCGTTATAAAGAAATTTCGTTAAAATGCTGTAGCGAGCACAGGGAGAAAAGCATGTAATATTTTGTTAAAACACAAATGGCTGAGCTGTGTTTTCCTCTCATCCTTCTTTCCCTCACCCCCCTAGTGAGTGGACTGGTCACACTGTATGTAAGCTGTACGGTGGAAAGATTGGAAGAAAGTATTCGCAAAAGATGGGAACGGTTGGAGGGAAGTAGGCTATCGCGTTCCGCGATTGATTCTGGCTGCGTGGTGTAGCACGCTGCATTTGGCTTGACTTCACTAATGATCCTTGGACTCCTGGAAGCTTCTTGAGCGCACGTATGTATCTCAATGGGCTGTTTGCTTGAATTTCGAGATTACCTTTCGGATTTTCGGAACTTGTCATGTGATCTGCTAATTTCGATGCCTTTAAAACGAACGGTCCCTTTAGTCCGTCCGTGGGTTTTTAGCGGCGCTGCTGCGCACTTCACTTTACTCGTCTGCTGGTAGGAACTTGACTTCTCCCCGCACTGTAATGTCTTACTCCACAAATACTTCGTCATTACTTGTATGCTGCATGAAGTTATAGCTGGGTGGACGCACCTCAGTTTTACTCTACAAAGTCATATGGGATTCCAGCGTTGGCCTATTAAGGTAAAAGGAGTTTTCCGTTATTTTTATAGCCTAGTGTTGTAAAAATTATGCGCCGGGAGCGGCATGTTTTAAAATTCTGAGGGTAGTCGAGTTCTCTGTTCCGCAAGTTGTAGCAGTCTTCGTGAGTTGATTATGTGTTTTCTTATCTAGGATGGTCATCGTAGACACGGTATTTTTAGGATAGAGCGTGAAGCTTATTATGAACTTGGTTTAATCACTTAAACTCGTTTCTTGTTGCAGTTGGGCATTGTTTCATAGAAAATTGCATGTGTTTGCCGTCTAGCAATCGGTGCTCCGTGTAAGTGGCTTTTCGAAAGACGGCGTGTGCCGTGTATTCCGTTACGTGATGTATTTGTAATAATATTTTCCGATAACAAGATGCTCACGATTGTGCCTTGTGTGACGTCGTAATTCATTCGGCTGTTCCGTAGCGAGAAGCATGATAGTCTTTAATCCAGGGTTCGACGTAAGCAGTATCGCATCGGTGCGATGCAGTATTGTTGTTTTGCTAATCAATTTTTATTTTGTGTCGCAAAGCTGCGACGCAAAATGTTAAGCTACATTGTTGCACTCTGCACGAGAACAGCATTCGTAGCACCCGTTTTTAAAAATAATTGGAAACAGCAAGTGATTAGCTTATGTGGTTTGCATTTCATTTAAGCGCGAAAAAGAGCAGCCAAAGTTAGTAGTTTTAATAACAGCATGGAGTGGGTACAGCCCACATAGCAGGAACGACCACAAGGAGAGGCTTGGGAGAAATAGGTTTTGGAAGAGCGCTCATCCCGGTACCACTAGTCCAATGCATGGCCCAATGACAAACCCAACGATTCGCAACGATTGTGCAAAACTGCCACAAATGTCTTAAAGCTGTAGGAATGTTAATGTTACTGTCCAAAAATATTATGTACTGTAATTAAAAATAACAAATAAATTAGACAGAATTTAAAAAATACTCCATGAACGCAACGAGAGCTTTGGAAGGTTCCATCTGTTGAAAAAATAAAAAGTAAAAACTTGTGTTAGGCCCAGGCCTATTTGTTTTTAAGAAGTAAATAAAACAAAAACTGGTAATCAAAATTCAGAATCTACTATAAAAGTTTCATTTTGCATCGCAGTTTTGCTAATCAATTTTGTGGGGTTAAGTCGAGCCTTGCTTTAATCTGTTGCGTGAAGCGTCAGAATTTCCTTAGGTTGGCATCTCCCCTAAGAGTATCTTTTGAACAGGGCGTTTGTTGTTTCACTGAACTACCCACGTATTGCGCCGAACGATAAATGCCGATTCTAATGTTTGTTTTCCCAGTTCCAACTCTTTGTCAAAACCTTAAACAAAAAACATGTTTGCTTAACTGTACCTGTCAACTAAGCCTTTTAAATAAAATGCTGACTAAAATTCAAACGCCGCAGTTTCCGCAATCTGTTTTGCAATCTGTTGTAGCATGTAAGATAGCCCGTAGTATTTTGTTTTACGTACCAAGTTGAATCTACTTAAAATTTGCCATCCCCTATCGTGTCAAAAGCGAAGGGTCAAAATACGTAGTGGGAACTGCCGGGACCCTCGAGCGAGAATCATTTTTAATCAAACATCTTATTCCCTCCTTTAAGACCAGTTGAGGAAGATATTGTCTTGAAACCTATAAGGAAAACGGATATTATTGGGAGCCTGAGGTTTTACATGCGTAAAACGTGATGGTGTTCGTTGATTTTTTTACATGCATAAATGGTGGTGGTGTAGTCCCGTGATTTGTTTAGTGGGGAAGTTATTATTGGGGGTCGAAGGTTTTACTTGCGTAAAATGTGATGGTGTAGTCCGGTCTTTTGAAGGAAAAAAAAAAGGCTAGGCTAAACAGAAGGTGTCGTTTAAGCAATTTTTTTCTGGCGATCGTTTTTTTTTTTCTCCGTGTGTGACTTCGCTTGTTTAAACTTGAACAAATAACTACGGGCTACGTTATAGGCTAGGCTTTTGGTTGATTTTGGTATCGGAACTTTGAATAGTACTTTGTTAAAGTGGCATTAAGGGAACTTGCATAGCATAGGCTTTTTTTGTAGAAATAAAAAAAGGGTAGCCGTTTAGTTTTCGTTGCGTAAATCGTCGCTCCTTTGAACTTCCGCTCGTAAACTCCTACGCAAAAAAAAAATATATATATATATATATATAAATAAAATCGTGATTAATCGTTTCTTCCTTGCTCATATTCGTTCTTGTAAACCTTGTCCTCTCTTAAAATTATTACCGGATTTGTGGGGTGGTTTTTTTTCTCCAGAAATTCTGCTAGGACCAGAATTTCGTAAATAAATGTGCTTAGGTTTAGGTTCGGGCCTTTAAAAATAAGAATTTTTGGTGGTTTAAGATAGGATAGAGGGGCGTGGTTAAGCGTCTAACATTCGTTCTCGTTCTTGACTCCCTATCCCCTTACCCTTAGTCATTTTCGTTATAATTTCTAACTCCCCCTTAGTTTCCCCCCCCCCCCCCCACTTGGTTCTTGCTTTAACTTCCTTTTCGTCTAGTGTGTTGCGGTTTACATGTTTAAAGGGTCGTGGTATTGAATCAATACGTAAAATTCACTTCAGTGAGTAAAAAAAAAGGAAGTGGCTATTTACAGGTACAGTACCTGCAAACAACTGGCTATTTACAGGTACTATACCTGTAAGTAATCGACTATTTACAGGTACTGTACCGGTGAGCTATTGGCTATTTACAGGTACAGTACCTGCAAGCAACTGGCTATTTACAGGTACTAAGTTTACAAGCAACTGGCTACCATAAAACTTGTGTTCTTCCTCATTATTTACTAATGCTAGTCACATAAAAGAGTATATATTTTGATTATTGCAGTTTGATTTCACATTAAAGTACGATCTCCCTCAATATTTGAAGGTCGTCTAAGAAGATCCTGAAATTTCCAGTAATATCTAAAGTACAGCCTTACTCGAGGAAGCATCAAATTCCATAGCCATACGACAAACCTTTCAAAAGCATCGACTTGTCAGAGCTCACATTGTGCGCGTGGCATGTGATTTTTTAACCTGAAATATACAGTCAAGTTCGTACGAAAGGCTGACAGTAGCTTGTTTCAGTTAAGTTTGTTTTAAGCAATCAAAAACAATCACTATGACTCTACTAGTGTCTCACACGGGGGTGTGGGGACTGGGGAGTACCCCAATCTCCAGATCCGAAAAATTAAAACTAAAATTTGTTAAAAGTAGACAAAGCGTTTGCTGCCAAGTAAAAAAAAAAATTATGAAACTTGGTTTTCACAACTTTTCAGAGGTACTATAATTGCTGGAAATGAATTATTTTTTGGGAAGCCCTCCTTCTAGACAGACCCCTAGTTGAACTGCGGGACCTCATTTAAAATTTTTTTAAATTTATTTTGCTCTCAACCCCCCCCCCCCGCCAAAAAATGTTGTAAAAACTAACAAGCTCATCTGCACACGTTACATTTACATGATTTTTCATTCCATGCGTATCTCATAAACCAGACCCGACAACAGTTCATTCATGAAATCCAAATGAATCCGATTAATTCGTAAAAAGACAATACCGCACTAGCAAAAGACGAAAAATCGTGCATTACATTAAATACATTACTACTGTGTGAATTTCGTAACTGATCAGGCATGGTGGTTATTCATCAAATCCATATGAGCCTAGGCTAGATATGAACGAAAACTGCATTTTATTGCTAATTTTTTTTTTTACGAAAATCGCACGATGCTACCCCGGCGCCATCTGTTGTCTTTTATATCGTTAAATCCTGCAGCAAGCGAAGGAATGCACAAACCATGAACAAACAAATATTATCAAGAAAGTAAACATTAGCTAAGCCTACGTAAATTAACCTAAGAAAATATGGTAAGTTTTCAAGCGCCAGTGAACAATCTATAACGGTTAACAATGTAATTGATAACAGATGGCGCCACTATACAGTCGTGTAATTTTTCCATTCGTATAAATATGTAATAAATCCGCTTTGCAACGCTTAAAACGACTGCACAAAGTTCACGTTTTCAGGTAAAAATTTCGCCCATATCGCTCACATCTTCCTCAGTTAACATCAGTTTGTGAGAATGTTCAGAGATTTGATCGTCTTGGCCAGGAGAGGTCATAATCGTCGAGTCTGTACTCAAGCGCCTTCCCGCAAAATTCTCATTTATAAGGCGTTTTGTCGAAGATTGTATAAGCACACTGTTCTGAAATTACACGTTAAACGTGGCTTTAAAGCACACCTAATGGCCAAAAACCATGAACAAGGCAAATTTATCAAAAACGTAAATGTTAGCTAAGCCTGCGTAAATTAATCTGAGAGAATCCAATACGTTCTCAATCACCAGTGAATAATGCTAAAAGTTAATGACACAAAATGACAACAGATGGTGCCACGTTATTATGCAATATTTGTTTCGCATTCATGAACACGCAACGTTTTATGCTCGAAACGATAACTTAACGTCCACGTTTTCACATAAAAATCTGCCCCAGATTCCTCAATTTTGGTGTGGTTAACATCAATTGTGATTACAGATTTGGCTATCTTGGCCACCAGCGAGTCTGTAACTCAAAAGCCTTCCCGCAAAATTTACATTTGTACGGCGTTTTGTCGAAGCACAGCTCTGGAATTACGCGTAAGACGTGACTTTAACGCACATCTGCGGACTTTAGTAACGAGAATGATTAGTTACTAAATGAAAACCTTCATTGCAGTCTTTCCTTATTTTCGTACTGGTTTGCCTGGATGATCAAACTACGATTCAGACAGCAATGAACCCGGATGCCTTCGTGCTACTAAAGTATGTTGGCTTTGGTGCATTCACTTTTTGAGCACTACCTGTGAATAGCCAGTAGCTTACCGGTACAGTACCTGTAAATAGTCAATTACTTACAGGTATAGTACCTGTAAATAGCCAGTTGTTTGCAGGTACTGTACCTGTAAATAGCCACTTCCAAAAAAAAAAGTGTTTAGCTTGTTAGCTTAGCTTTTGTAAAGTATAAGTTTTGTGGTCGCAATAATTTTTGCTTTTTTTTGTTTTCATGGCTTCAAATCTCTCCACGGTGTCCGAGGAGCATTCGGAGCATTTGTTAACAATACAACAACGACAGTGCAACAATTCGACACGCCGAATCGCTACTGCTACCCAACAATAGAGGTAACGTAACTGGCCGAAGTAAACAAAGGGTATTACGTATGTCTGATGAATCAATAATGGGTTCGGGTTATAATAATCGTCTAAGCAACAGAAATTCAGAGTCCTCTTGTTCCGACGACGATACTTGGTCAAATATTTTCCCGCCCCCCGAAAATGATCCTTTTGTTCCAGTTTCAAACAAAACCCCGAATATTGCGTTGCCTAGGCCAAGAAATGTTTCTAGTAGTGAAATTTTCCCACAAGTTCGTAACCTTTTGGCTGATTGTGATTTAAACAATAGTGTGCTCCCTCCCCCCTCAAACAGTAGGGACCCCCCCTCAAAGAATCCCCCAATTCCTGATTTTTTGGCGGGTTACCGATTTTCCTCTCCACCCAGAGTAAACCCTGAAGCTCAAACTGAATTTTTTAAACCGGCATTTAATTTGCCCACTCAAGAAGAAAGTGTTGCACCGAATTTTGTCCCACGGACCGATTTAAACTTGGGTCCTGTAAATTATAGTGCTTTAAGTCAAAACTGCGTTATGATTCCCAGGGAGGAATATTCTCGTTCAATTGCATCTGAAGCTTCATTGCGAGCTGAGCGATCTCACTTTCAAAACTCTCAACCTCAAACAACTAATCAGGACATACTAAAGAGTTGGATTCCAAGAGTGTCTCTTAGAAAATTTAATGGTGAGGACGTCGATTTATCTGTAAATGATTACCTCAGGGACTGTAAAATTGTGATGCGAACTTTGACTATGCCACCAAATATTTTCTTACGCAAGTGGATCCCTATTCACCTAGAGGGAAAGGCAAGAAAATGGTGGGACTTGCAGGCTGTCGAGGGCGATTGGGCTTTATTCGAACTATCATTTAGAAGAAAGTTTAGAAATCCAAATCGTCAGGAATCTTTATTTCAAAAGATTTTTTCACGGCGCCACAAGATGGACGAAGGGATTGATGATTATTGTAATGACATCATTCAGTAGAATGATGCACTCGACGAACCAATTAGTGATGTCGAATTAGTACGATTTGGTTTTGCTAACTTAGCTCCAGCCCTTCAGGCCATGTTATCCTCACAAACCTTTTCTTGCGTGTCCTAACTTCGTGATTTTGGTGCCCGTATACAGAAATATATGCATTCTGCTCTTCTGGAGAATGATTTAAAACCTTTTACTTCCCAATTGCGTGATTTGAACCCTCGCGATTCAGATAATCAGCATTCTAGGAACGAACCAGCTTTGGCTTCAGTAAATCGAGCTCCTAGGTCACAAAATCCCACAAACAATATTTCGACCTCCGGACGCCCTTATCAAGGCACTGGTTTTCGTGAAAATGACGGTAGGAACCCTAATAACTCTCAAAATCGTAGCTTTAACTGCTGGTTTTGCAAAAAACAGGGCCACACTGCCAGATTTTACCCTCATTTGCCAATTTATGATGAAAATGTTTGTAGAGCTAACCCAATGGTTTCAAACCCTCCTAGCCAACAGGAAAACTAAGTTTTTCCTCAACTGAGAGTCATGTCGAGGAAAATAAAGTAATTAAGACTCATGTAATTAACTTAGATTTAAAATCTAATTCGGGCCCCAAACCTTTGGTTCCCATAACAACGTGTGGTATTGTGTCTACAGCTATCTGGGACAGTGGCAGTTGCTATTCCCTGGTTGATGAAATTTTTGTCAAGGCACTAGGGGATAACGTAGTGGTAAAGTAGGGATAGTCCGATATTGATATCGGTATCGGTATTATCTGTATTTTTGCCATATCGGTATCGGACCACTATAAGACTTCCGATACAGATATTTGTTATGCCAAGAAATGCAACTGTCTTCCCTGCAATACTGACACCAAGTGCAGCGAAAGCAAAGCCATTTGCTCAGTTTGGAATGAAAATGTGGCACTTGTTGTTCTGCTGCTGTAAGTTTTACAACAACCAACTGAAATCTAACTAAGAAAATGAATGTACTGAAGCCAGAAGTAAGAATAAGAGTAAAAATGCTGTTATTGCTGCACAGAACTTTTTGGATAATCTCAACAGTTGAAACCCAAGCAAAACTAGAAACCGAAGTTACATTGTTTGTACAAAATATAAACTTTTAGTCTTGATTTGTTATTATTATCGGTATCGACATCTGTATCGGTATCGTATCATATCGGTTTACCTTTCATCGGTATCGTATCGTATCGGTAAAAAGTCATATCGGCCGATCCCTATGGTTAAGCCTTTTCCTTTGCACTTGATTACTGCTAATGGCGAAACAATAAAAACTAACGGTTTTGTTGCGTTTGATGTTGAGTTACCGGGAAAATTTTTTCGACATTCGTTCATTGTTTGTTCAAACTTACCAGGACGTTTCATTTTGGGGACCGACCTAATAATGAGAGCACGCGTCGTTTTGTCAATTTTCAATGAAACTTGGTGGTACGATGATTTACCACAGATACAGTATAAATACTTAGCATCTTTAGTTGATACCCGTCTGTTCTAATGTCTCAACTTCTATTAGATGGCAACATATCTTAGATAATTCCCCTATTGAGGAAGTTGAAAAAAGGCAATTTGCTGAGGTTTTTTCAAAATACCCTAGTGTATTTCGTGACGAGCCTGGGTCATGCCGTACTATGCAAATGCACATTGATGTAGTCGACAAAATGTCAAAGTATATTAGGCCTTTTCCAGCTAACCCTACCAGTTAAAAAACTTAATGAAGTTATTCACGGACTCTTGGCTGAAGGAAGAATTCAAAAGTCGACAAGCTCTTGTTGCTCTCCCTGCTTTCTAAAACCAAAACCTAACGGAGAGTATCGATTTTCAGTTGACTACCGAATTTTGAATACTAATTCGGTACCCGACGCATATCCCTTACCATCTATTGATTTAATACTCAGTCAGTTAGGCACCCCCAAATACGTAACCACCATAGATTTAAGAAGTGCTTACCATCAAATCCCCTTGGACGACGCTTCTAAAAAGTTAGCTGCCTTCGGTATACCCGGAAATTTGTACGAACGGAACTACGCTATGTTTGGGCTCCAGTCAGCATCAAAAGTTTTCCAACGTATGATGGACGAGCTAATGAGGACGTCCGATTTTCAAGGAATTTTTCTTTACCAGGACGATTTGGTCCTGATCTCCCAGGAGCTCGGAAATCATAGACATAAACTAGATTTCGTACTAGGCCGTCTTGCGTTTGCTAATTTAACCGTAAACATCGAAAAATTTAACTTGTGTTGCTGAAAAGCTAGGGTTTTGGGCTTTATCTTGTCTTCTAAAAGTATATCCCCTGATCCTGCAAAAATTGACGCCATTTCAAAGATTAAGATTAATCTTTGAAAGATTAATCTCATCGTCGTGGTACAATTTGGGCTCTGCTAAGTCGTACACTAGTTGAGTTACTGGACCGTGGGTGAACTGCCTAAACGTGTGTATGGACTACATGAATACTTCAGGACCATTTTGTGTAAGTGTGGAACGTATGTGAATGTTGTGGAATAATTTATCGGCTTGCTTGAACTCTGGAAACCAAGTGTTTTTACTGTCAATGGAGGCTGCCATCTTGGGTTCTGCATTACAGCATACGTTCTCCTAAGTGCTGGTTACAGTCTGGGCGTGGGACAAGACTTTTCTCTTTTTTTTTTTAATTTTTTTCTCTCTCCAGTATGGATAGCAACAAATGTAACATCCATTCGGCAGGTCCGTAAACATAAGGTGAAAAACTGTTTGAAGGGAAGTAGATCATCTAATATTACATTGAGAAGGCCTAAAAACAATGGAAAGAAAATCAAAATGAAGGGCGTGACTTCAAATGGCAATAAACATGGCAAATTTGTGGAGCAAGAAAACGGGTCAAGGCCAGGCTCATCTTTTACCGAACTGCCGTGGAAATTGAACTCGACACCTGTTCCGACACTGATCAGCACTTCATTCGAGGGATCTTTGTCAGATATTACACTAAATACTCCGGCTAACTCTTCGCTTGATAGTCTTTGCCTTTCTGAACTTACTGATGATTTAGATGGTCTCGAAACGAATCATACAACTGATAGCTTACACCAAACCAACATCAGTAAAAATAAATCCGTTGTTGCCGATTTAGAAACCACTATGATTACCTTGCAACAGGAAGTGGCACACTTAAAAAAACTTGTTACTATTGATAAACTTGAACATGACTTCGACCTTAATGTGGTCAACTCATCACTTCAAACTCTTAGTGAGGGATTTACGGAGTCACTATCGAGTGTTGCTAACGAAATAAGAGAGAAAGGAAATTGCAACAAGCCATGGAGAGTTGATGCTAACGATGATGTGCCACTCGATAAAACCACAAATTTGCTCCCAATCTCGAAGCCCGACGATTTAAATTCAAAAATACTACGTTTTATGAAATCTATCGATGACAAAATAAGAACGAGCCTTACGACTCTTGAAGAAAAAATCGAGCGAATGTTTCTGAGCCAAGTTACCATGCTAGCTGATATTTGTGTAAATCTGAAACAAGAGTACAACGCAACAAACAACGTAGGCATCGCAGACGACAAATATGAAAAAATTGGGAAGCAAAGTGATGATGGGAGACACAATTTCATTATTAGTACAACTGTATCGGCGAAGGGAGGAGATGTTAGCCTGATAGCGTCACATGTAGACAAAGTGGTGACTGGGGAAACAGACAAACCGGAAGTGGAAAATGAAAACCATAGCATTTGGTGGTGAAAGTAAGCATTCGTCAACGACAAGGCCGCACGGCAGAGGTGTGCAAAAAAAATCTAAAAGGAACTTTCATCGCAACCAGAATGTTTCGTATGGAGGTTTACAACGTTCCTCACAGGTGTCATCACTTCACCAACACAACAACCAAACGTACGGTACCAGGGCAAGTGAAGACCTGCCAAGCACACTGACAACACGAAGTGAACATAGTGGATGTGGAGATCGGTACAAAAATGCACCTGCGAGCATAGGCGGTTCAAATATGAAAATCCTTATTATCGAAGATTCGCAGGTAAGACGTATAAATTTAAATAGTGACATAAACCACTCATCAAAAACATGGTGCTTCCCTGGTGCCAAATAGAAAATTTAACAAACTCAATAAGAGACATCGTCAATTTTGAAGTGAACGCATCAAAACTTGTTTTATGTCTGGGAACTAATAACACTAGCTCAGATTCTCCATCTGGTCTTTCCAAAAAACTCGAGTTGCTGGTGGATCAAATTAGAAGTACAAAACCTGATTTACACATTTGCATTATTGGCCTCTTCCCAGGAACAAACCGGGCTTCGAAAAATCTGCAAGACCAACGCCTTCACCTAATAAGGTGCAATGGAAACATACAAGCAATGTGCAAAACAAAAGGTTTGGGCTTTATTTCTCTTTGGGATTTTATATCTAGGGATAACCATTTGCTTGCAGCAGATGGTTTACATCTGTCGGTTTTGGGAAAGACGGCACTGAGACGT
>JAHWFP010242594.1:9489-30394 GCA_023313725.1 Lithobius niger
TTATTATTATTATTATTATTATTATTATTATTATTATTATTATTATTATTCCCGACAAAAGGCAGCACACAAAAATAAAGTTGTCTGTGTGCGGCCAACACCCAGCAACTACAAAAGAGATGGCACATCACAAACAACTGCTACCACCCGGATCCTTTTGGGGTCGAAGAAAGGACATTCTAACAACAAGTAGGCCTATTCCAAATTCTCACATGTACTTTATTTTATTTTACCTTATTTACATAATGCATTATAGCACCGTTCAGGCTAAATAACAAAGATCAGCGATAGAGATTTTTACGTATCTGAAAAAGGTATACATACAATAACAAGAATATAGATGTAAATAGAATCAACAAGAAACGTTCGTGAACATAGACCATTTATGGAAAGTAACACAATGTGAACAATTCAAGACAATTCATTTTACGATGTAAATGTGGAAAATGTGAAGTGATTTATGTGAAACAAAAGAAGTATATTTCGTCATGTTTTATGAACAACACTCCCAGTCACTTCTTAGTAAAATACACCAAAATATCATCAATTTGTTTTGTACCCAACGGAATTGAGACATAATAAGCACAACCAATAATTCACAGCGTGTGTAAAATTTAAAACACATTTTAATAAATATCAACTTGAGATTTCCATAATGAATGCATAGTAAAATACGGTTTTTCAACAAATAAAAAAAATATGAAGACGGTTTTAACTACATGATTTATAAAGGCTAAATTGCCAGTCAGTTTACTGACAAACTGAATCGATATTTAAATATATGAAGGTTGGCGCCTTCACCACATTCGTGGGCAACTCATTACTAGTTGAAATAATACGGTACGAATAGAAACTCTTAGTTTGAATCTAATAAATGTTAGGTCGCAGTATTTTGTAACCAAGCCCCTAGGAGAAGAATATTTGATATAATTGCCTTTTAAGACAACTTTAATAAGACGGCTGCTGTCACGGAAGCTAATGTGTAAGTGCAGCTTTTGATATCAATTATATCCTTAATTTCTTGGAACAATACATTTAGAGCCCTGGCGTCTTCTAACGCATTGTGGGCTTGGAATTCAAATCCAGGCAGAAATGTGCGAACTAAAGCATCTTGACTGTTGGATCGTCCAGGAAGTTTATCTCTGCATGCGTGTAAAGTATCAGCAATCGAGCACACGACAGACTCGAACCTAGAAAGGAGGTTTGTTTCAACCAAGGCTAAGTACAAGAACGGGTAATCAAATTCAACTCCATTGTGACCGATAAGATTGATTTGACCGTTTTCAGCTATTGTTTCAAGAAATTCTACGAAATTAGTCATGGCTTCGGGTAAGGTAAGTGATTCCACAGGTTGCCCATTTGAATACATACATTGTATACCGTTTTGCATTCTAACGTCAATTTTAGTTAATTCTGTGATTGTTTCGCTGATTTGTTTTGATGGCATAATATACACAGTGAATGCCGTTTCGTCTTTCGTGATGGCCCCAATTTGTAATATTTCTTCATTTCTTGCCTCGAAGCCTGTGGTCTCCAAATCGAAAAAAACGTCTCGAACCTTCTGGTTACTTGTGGGAGTGACCGCTGTAAGGCGTTGCCGGAACTGTCGGGATTCTTCAAGAAAAGCCATCTCTTTGTACCCTGGGTTTGCCAGATTAATGGGCTTCAACCTAGAAGAAAATGTGGTCGTTAACAGGGCAAAAAATCTAAGAAGAGGCGGCAAACCAAAAGTCTTGAGTCGGAAAAATGGATCTCAGTTGGAAATAAGAGGAGTCGCGACAAAACTACAAACATGGGTCCTGCCAACCTGAAACATCAGGGAGTATCAGAGAATTGGGAAATAGTTAACGTCAAGGAAAACTACCTTTTTTAGTGCAGAGTTCTATTATCTAGGATTTAATAGAACTAGGTGATATTTTTGTTCCATACGTCACACTGCCTCGTTTGTTGTCGCATTGACTTTGTTTGATAGCCTGTAGTGTTGTAAATTTCGGTTGTTATTGATTGTTACTACGTAATTGACATTCCCTTCACATTGTCTACCGCTCTCCTGAATTCTTTGGTACAGTGCCAAAAATGAACATGCTCCCCCTTTTTCGTTGCTACCATGAAAAGAATGAAAACGCTCCCTTTTTCGTTACTACCATGCAAAGAATGAACATTCTCCCCTTCTCGTTGCTGCCGTGAAAATAATGAAGATGCTCAACCTATCGCATTAATTTTACTCCGTTTGGATTGGTTGTCATAATGACTACACATCCCCGAGCGCACCCCCATCACCATTGCCAATTCACAGGCATAAGTCTAATATACATAAATATGTATTTAGCATATGCTGGGGTATTGGTGATGGGGATGCAGTTGAGAATAGGCAGTCATTATGATGTCGATATGCGTATATGAATAATTGTAACTGTTTTATTCTCCCTTGGTAGAATACCGCAACAATGACGTACTGACGTGCTAAGGGAGTGATCTTTTTAATTATCCGTTCGCTGTGTTTTTTTCTCACTGATGGAATATTTGTTGAATGGATGGTGTTAGTCTGCAAACTTGTCATTCCTAAGACTGATGTCCACACATCGGCTTTGCTCAACCTTGCCGTCCTCCCCACTAACTCGCATGACATTGTGTGCTCCTCCTCTGTCTTCGTTGTGTGCAATTGGCGATGCCCGAATCCACGGCTGAAGCATCAATAAAAAAACGCGTTGCTGTCTGAGAAAGTCCTGCAGCAAATATCTCAGGCTATCATCATAACTCTACTGAATCTGTGATTAAAGAACTGAAGCAAGTATTCGATTTTAACTGAGAGGAAATTCATGAACTGCATGAATTAATGGGGTTTACGACTTCAGTCGAGGTGGATTCCTCTACTATACGGTTAAGGAAATGGAGCAATATACTCGTAAAAAATTCAGTGAGGATTATTGGGGTGCCGGAGGCTGAAAAAGAAACGACGAATCACGTTGGTGTGAACTGATCAAAGAAAGACGAATGTTTCCCTGTTGTTTTCTGACATAGATAATTGCCATCGTGTTGGTCGTGTAAAGTGAAACAGAAACCCACGAACAATTCATTTTGAGGACCCAGGGTTTACAAATATCAAGCAGCCCGTTTATGTAATTTCATTTACGTCGTCATTAGCGTAGTGCATCATCGTATAAATCGTTAAGGGTTTATTTTTCACAAATAACACATGTTTGTGAATATTTCTGCTTGTAAACGTTTTCGTTTGAAACACAATCAATGTACCAGCCCCTTTTGTTACGCGTTTTAACTCGATGACTGAGTCAACTGGTTCAATGCTGAAGCAAAAAAAAATGAAAGTGAACAATCAAGAGTAATGTACTTTAAACATGAATAAGGTGTATTTTAAAAATTGACATATTTGTGTATGTTTCCATTGATGAAGTTACTTGTTTGTGAAGACGTTGTTGTTATTGGCCACGTGAAGTCTCTACATGTTGCTGTTCTCAGTGGTGTCCCTCAAGGATCGATCTTGGGTCCACTTTTCTTTATTTTATTCCTTAACGACCTTGCTTTTAACCAGGTAAGTGCTCCCCCCCCCCCCCCTCCCCATGTTTTGATTGGCACTTGTGAACAGGGCACCCACGACACCCAGGCGCAGTGGCTCTAAGGCCTAAAACTGTTTTTTACCAATTGATAAGTCAAGTAATGTACTCGATTTGTGCGTATTGTGAATTTTTTTATACTCCCAACAAACCGCAGCTCCAATCCAACGCAACGAGCACGGGGCAGGAGCACTGCAGTAATAACCTTTCAGTCTGCTAGGCAAGGAAGACTTCAAACGAAAGCAGCCCAGATTGATTAATAACTTAACAAAAAATGGCTTCGCTGTTTAGAATAAAAGCATTATAGCTCCTATCCTAACTATTTCTGAAGTTGCACGTTTCTGTGGCATGATGATGAAACAGGAGAACGAATAGCAGGGTGGATCAAAAAATGCTTTTATTAAATATCAAATCGTAATTGAACGAAAAGGTTTGTCTTCGACCTCCTAATCATTATCCCAAAAGGAGAAAAAAATCTTTAAAAATTTGTAGAGGTGCCCATCTGGGCTTAAAGTTTAACATAAGTTAATGGAAAATATCGCTAATTCTGAAAAAATGATGTTTGACTAGTTTAAAATACAGCTTTTTACATTATCTCATTTTTTACTCTCAGAGACCGCTAAATGAAGCCAAAATCAGAAACAATTTGTTTTGCTTTCAAAAAACAATGCGAATTATTGGCCACCAAAACGGGGAAAAAACGCACATTTTACCAATTTTACGTCATAAATTAAACGAAGTTTAGGGAACAAAATATTTAAAAAAATTTAATCTGGCTTCTTTTAGTGGTCTCTGTGAGTACCAAATGAGAATAAAGCTGTATTTTAAAATATTCAAAAAATTTATTTTTTCAGAATTAGAGAATTTTCGAGGTGCTCACCTGTTGTCCTGCGCAATTTTAGCTTTTGTTGTGTTGATTTTGTGATAGGGTCGCAAATTAAATCGTTTTTGTGTGTTTTATGACTTGCTTCAATGTGTCTGTTAGAGAACACCTATTTATAAAATAACCCCTTGCACAATTTTATTTACTTGAACTTAATCCATAAATAGCGCATAGAACATGCGTACAAAATAAAAAAAATGAATCACACAATGGATTCAAAAATTAGGCCACTAAAAGTTTATTTAAGTTATTCTCAAGAGCACACGTTTAGCGCATGAAACGTTTTTTTTTCAAGCTGTTGTCTAACGAAAAAAATTTCCGATTACGCATCAGCGTTTTCACGACACGCTTCCTGAATCCGATGACCTTATCAGCCCGAACTCCATTCACTAAATAACTTCCAGGTGAGCCTAAGCGCCGTTCAAAGGTGTGTCACAAATAAAAACTTGGATCTAAAGAAAGACCTTTACTCCCAAGGTGCAACATTTTGGCTTGGTGAAAAATGGGCAAGCCCTGAAACATCACGAAAAATAAATTAAAAACAAACCACCGCTTTTCCACGTCAATTTTTTTAGTGTCAGTCTCAAGAATCATTTGCTTTACTTTTAATGGCGTTATTGTGTCTACAGACAACCAGAAAGACAGTCACCGGCACCAAATAAGAGTCTTTCCGCTGCTTTGCGCCGAACATACTAAAAAAAAATCTCACGCTTATACTCGCAATTATTACAGGATGATCAGCTAAGTTGTGACCCAGCTCGATAGCTAAAGTACTACTGAATGATATGTTATGAGACCCAGGTGATGTGATGAGGCCAAGAGGAGCCATTGATTGGACAAGAAATGGATGTCCTTGCCAAATGTTGTCAAGGTCATTCAACTGCTAACTTCCTAAATATCCATCACACACCACGAGTATAAATTAGGAATATGTAGGAAACAAAGAGACATTACCAAGTCAAAAAACAGAACAAATATCGGACCAGTTATGCAGGACCTATGACGTACGCAAAATGGCTACTTACGACCCCTGAATGGCATTCCATTCAAACAATTCGTCGTGCAGGGAAGCATTGCCTACTTTCAGGGGTCGAAAGTAGCCATTTTTCGTACATCATAGGTCCTGCAAATCTAGTCCGATTTTTGTTCTTGTTTTTGCATTGGTAATGTCTCTTTGTTCCCTACACATTCCTAATTATACTCATGGTGTGTGATGCATGATTAAGAAGTTAGCAGTTGAATGACCTTGATATCATTTGGCAAGGTCATCCATTTCTTGTCCGATCATTGGCCGCACTTGCCCTCATCACATCACCTGGGTCTCATAACATATCGTTCAGTAGTACTTTAGCTATCAAGATGGGTCACAACAGTGGCACTATTACCGATTAAAAATAGGCAGAATCTGACAACATCTAGCGCTATCTAGTACTATCTAGCACTTGTTTGCATCAAGCGAAGGAATGCACAACGGCATTTCTTTTAACGAAACAAATAAGCCACGACCTCATTAATTATTGTGTAAAAATTTGGTACATCCTCGTTCACCTGGGAGCAAGCTGTAAAGGTTAACAACATCACCGCCGTTAGATGGCGCCACGGTATTTTCGTCCGCTTGTCAATCGGTGATTGTGCCACTTTAACTGATCACCCTGTATGACGCCGTCGAGCTCCCGCTGTCGGTGCATGGGGAAAACGAATATCATACACGGCGATAGCCGTGTATATATATGATTGAAGTCCTCTCTCCAGCAAAACTAAAACTATTAATTTCTCCGTTTCTATTCAATATATTTCGACCAAACTTAACCAGATAGTAGATAGCAATTTTTCCCAACTTTACACCAACTTTAATGCAATTCCGTGCAAGAGTAAACGTAGGAAGCCACACGTAAATTTGAAAACTGTTCACTTCTTCTTGTTGTTGTTGTTCTGGTTCTTGTTCTTGTTCTTCTTGGCTGACACGGTTGCAGAAAAAACTACTGCACCTACCTGAAATCTGAAACATGATCTGAGCCAGAAATTTCCCTGGGGTTCAACCTTACAAGGACCACTTTTTCAATTGGTCGATCCATTCCGAAGCTACGGGACCCTAAACGATCATTTTGATTGTTTTACATTGTTTTAACCATTGTATTTAGGGAACAATGCCACTCAGCAAACTCCAGTTCCATTCTTCGCGCATCCAACAATCGACTGCATGCATAAACCTTTATAGCGCGACACCATAGCCGTAAAAAAGGTACACGGATTACAAACAAAAACGTCAAGTGTGCCGTAAAAAAAGGGGGTTATATGATTGAAGTTTCATTTTGCTTGTTAAAATGTACACGGATAAAAATTGGTGATTTTGAATTGAAATAATCAAATGTACAATTCAGAAAATTGCATCTGTTTAAGTGCTGTTGTGCTTTTACGTAATGTAGCAGTTGGTGGTAAAGCAGAACAGCACTTAAACAGATACAAATTTCTGAATTGTACATTTGAATATTTCAATTCAAAATCACCAATTCTTATCCGTGTACATTTTAACAAGTAAAATGAAACTTCAATCATATAACCCCTTTTTTTACGGCACACTTGACGTTTTTGTTTGTAATACATATATATGTATATATATATACATATATATACAGGGTGGGGCAGAAAGGACTGAACACCCCAGGCAATTCCAGCTGATTGATACTAGAGCAGTGAAACCTTGCATGGTATGAAGGTGAATAGGGGCCCACGAATCATGTATTTAGCACATTTAGCACCTTGACATAGTCTGTCAAGGTAATCAAACATCTAACTCTTAAACCATGCTTTGTAGAACCTAAGTTTAAATTTGAAACTTGTAGACATTGGCAAGGCATGACCAATGCAAAACATGGAACGAAAATCGGATCATTCGTTTACGAGTTATGGGTATTACAAGCATTATGCTGTCATGCAGCTTGAGTGGCTTCCCTGCAAAACAGTTTGAGAAAAAACGTAAAGTGGTCGTCAACAACGGGTAACGTCTTCTAGGGGAAGAGTAAACAAACAGCAGCTACCAAGCCAACGACTCCACACATTACATTAGCCGAAGAAGGGGTCATTCTTTTGAACGCCAAGGTCAACAATTGAAAGGGCATACGGTGATAGCTTGTGTGTGGCTTCTCAACGACTTTTAATTGGCTACTTTCATTCACGCTCGAATTAAAGCCGGACTAGTTTTTTCTGACCAGCATTGCAACATGTAACTAACTGAGGATAAGCAGAGAAGCCAACGGGCAGCAGTTTCCTATGTTGCTTTAGGATCAGTTGATAAATTGAACAAAAGTCTTAACAAAAATACAAAAGTACCAGGCAATAAACCAAACGACAAATCTGTTGAATAAAATTACATTCATGCAAAACTTTGGCAATAAAATATAGCCTAGAAACCATTTAACCGCATGTTGCGTTTTAGGGATAAAATCGCCTAAATCAAGCAACCTTTATCGATTGGAGGAGAGGGGTTGTAGGAATTTGTGACTTCATTATCGAGGGTGGGTTGCAGAAGCTGTGACACGATGTGAACAAGGGGAGGGTGGTGGTTAGACAGGCAAAGTTCGTGTGACACCATTTATGGACAGCCCCTAACAGTACAGTCGTTTGGTGACCTTGAACAATTCCTCCAATGTCATTTATTTGCAAATTTGATAACTAAGCACTGCAGACCTACAGAATGAATTGGAATTTACTACATTCAGTACAGTAGACCATGATGATCCATGACGATAAATAAACAACTGAATTCGGACCATAAGAATGTTAAGTATGCGAGGACATTTGTATGCATATTGCGATTGGTTCAATACATACATTCACGTAGTTCCAAGTGAACAGGAAAGGTCTACCTCAGGAGGGAGTCCAACTGCTTAACACGGACTAGCAACCCCCACCATGCCTGCATACACAAATGTAGGGAATGGGGATGTAGGGAATGGCGAGGACACCCGTATTCTGTGGACAGACGAATCCCAATTCACCAGGGATGGTGTGGTGAACACCCACAACACACATTACTGGAGTGTGGAGAATCCACACTGGCTGCGGGAGACACATCACCAAGTCAACTGGCGGGTAAATGTCTGGTGTGGGATCATAGGTGGTCGGATTATTGGCCCAATATTCTACAAGGGCACACTTAATGGTGTTAGGTACAAACAACTGATAGTGGACAGGGTTTTGGAAGAGTTTGTGGACGAATTACCACTTGCAGCACGTCGACAACTATGGTACCAACATGATGGTGCTCCCGCACACTTTGCAGCTATTGTGAGGGAACATCTCGATGAAGCCTTTCAGGCCGTTGGATTGGACGTGGTGGACCGGTCGCGTGACCTCAGTCCACTCGACTTCTTCCTGTGGGGATACCTAAAGGAGAAAGTGTACCTGACCCAACCTGCTGATGTCGCTGATTTGGAGGGACGAATTCGCGTAGCTTGTGCTGCTATTAGCCCAGAACAGCTCGCTGCAGTTCATGCTAGCACCGAACATCGTGCAAGATTATGCATTGGAGCGGAGGGGGGACATTTTGAACACTTTTTACACTGAGGGTATGTGCTAACCAGCGGTGTGTTATTTGCCCAGGTGCAGTTGGCGGTAACCGATGTACCAACGTTATCTCCCTTTTTTTCGTATGTTATTAGTGTCATAGGATGGATGACCTTAGCAGCAGGCTATAAGGTCATTATCGCTAATACCATTGGGAGTACAATCGTTACTATGCGTATTTTCCAGCAGTATTGTTGGTACTTTTATATTTTTGTTAAGACTTTTGTTCAATTTATCAACTAATCCTAAAGCAACATAGGAAACTGCTGCCCGTAGGCTTCTCTGCTTATCCTCAGTTAGTTACATGTTGCAATGCTGGTTAGAAAAAAACTAGTCCGGCTTTAATTCGAGGATGACTTCACAGAACAGCAGGATGAAAGAAAGTAGCCTATTAAATGTCGTTGAGAAGCCACACACAAGCTATCACCGTATGCCCTTTCAATTGTTGACCTTGGCGTTCAAAAGAATGACCCCTTCTTCAGCTAATGTAATGTGTGGAGTCGTTGGCATGGTAGCTGCTGTTTGTTTACTCGTTCCCTGGAAGACGTTACCCGTTATTGACGACCACTTTACATTTTTCCTCAAACTGTTTGGCAGGGAAGCCATTCAAGCTGCACGACAGCATAATGCTTGTAATACCCATAACTCGTAAACGAATGATCCGATTTTCATTCCATGTTTTGCATTGGTCACGCCTTGCCAATGTCTACAAGTTTCAAATTTAAACTTAGGTTCTACAAAGCATGGTTTAAGAGTTAGATGTTCGATTACCTTGACAGACTATGTCAAGGTCAGTGCTAAATACATGATTCGTGGGGCCCCTATTCACCTTCATACCATGCAAGGTTTCACTGCTCTAGTATCAATCAGCTGGAATTGCCTGGGGTGTTCCGTCCTTTCTGCCCTACCCTGTATAATTATATACATATCTTGCTTTTACAACTTAATTATTTTTGTACGTTACCTTTTAATTTCGGTATGGTGTCAAGCACTTGTGATCCTACGCCAGTCACTTCAGTATGTAAATTTGTTGTAAACACTGTGTAGCCTGGGACATAGTTTCCTATTTATAAAATTTTAAAACGCTCTCGTGGCTTTGTTTGTGTTCTGTTCCCGGGCAACAAGAAAGGTTCTGTTGACTAGTTAGAAATCAATATTGCAGTAACTCTATTGATTCAGTAAGAGTAAGAGTAGTGTAGTGCGTGTAAGCTCCGTCCTCTCTCAGCTCTAAACACGCTACGAGATTTCTGACCTATCATGGGCAACTAGATAATTCTGCGTTGAAGGCCAGACCATGAAAGCCTAAAGCTTAAAGCTTTTTAAAGCTTAAAGCTTAAAGCTTAAAGCTTAAAGCCCCAACTCCATTTACGCGAGACCAGCAAGCAAGCTAGCCACGCTACACGGACTAGCGTGCCGTTTTCGTCGCCGACCCTCCCGGCGAGCTCTCGCTTCTCGCTCCTCAAATTCCATTCAAGCGAGCATTCAAGCTACTTGGCTACACTGCGGTACACTAGCGTGACGCTGATTGGCTCCGAGTGGCTCTAAAATGAATGCATATTTTTGCTCATAGCTAATTACTGCAAGACTTTCAGATTCATACAATAGCATTTTCGGAAGCAGTGGATTATTCTCTAGTTTTTCGTAACGAACGCAAGTTTCCCAACTTTTGTTGACAAATGAACGATCGTTTCTAGCGGTGATTTAGCTCTACGGCCTGTGGCTTGTTTAGATCGGAGACGAACAATAGCGCGATTTGATCCTAGTCTGCCTGCCATTTCATGGCCCCGATTATTAAATGCATTTCTATCTAAGTGCCGATTCATTTTGTTTCTCTAACAATTAAAATATTTAGCTAAACTGAGTGACGAACCGATCGAGTACAGGGAAACGCAACGGCTTGTTTATGGCGCCATCTTGCCTGAAACGTCAACAACTCCCTCTTCCTGATTGGCTGTCAGCAGAGCGAGCCGAGCGAGGTGGTCTCGCTAGCCGAAAGATTCTGGGCCGAGTAGAAGCGCGCGAGACGGCCTCGCTTGCCTTGGCGGGACATTGTAGCTAGCGTCTCGCGTATATGGAGTTTTCTGAGCTAGGCCACGCTTTGCAGCTTTGGCCTCGCGAGACTCGCTAGCTGGCTGGTCTCGCGTAAGTGGAGTTTGGGCTTTATGGTCATGGGCCCGTGGCATGTTACTTCGCCACCGCGTCGAATGGTGGCGAATCTAAGGAGACATACATACATCATACATACCGTGACCCTAAACGCCATCGATGTCAGCCACGCTATAAATCTGCAGGCGCGTGCAAATTATCGCATTTTTTTTACGATGTGCTTTGATATATGTCATGTGTGATGGTATCGATGTTGTTTGAAGGCTTTAAAATGCCAGAATGACCGAATTTAAAATTAGGATTAAAAGTAGTAAACACAACTTCTTTACGTGGGTAGCAACTAGCGCATTAATTCTATAAATCTTCTGATAGGTTAATTTTCACTGCAGAAAACGAATGATCTCACTCTTAACGAAATTAAAATTTAATGGTATATGTATATTACTCTTCTGAGAGATTACATAATAGACTTGAATTTCTTCACTTGTCACTAGGTTAATAAAAACATTGTTCCGTCAAAAATGGTTTGTAAACACGTATTAGGTCTCCTAGTGGTTTTAATAGTAAAAAGCTGGGTTCGTACACTAGCTATAGGAAAGCCTGGAATTTAATTAAGCCTTTTTCCATGCCTTGGAAAGTATGGAATTAACACGCATTGGCATTTGAAGGCTGGAAAAGCCTGATATTTACTGACAGTAATGTTCAAAGATTAATATTCGGAGCATACTATTAAAAATAAATTGTTATTGTAAATCGACCTGACAACACTGTTGGTTGAACAGCAAAAAAACGGTTGCAGAAAACCCAAGTCATTTGTTGCCCTTACATATCAAACAACGTATGCTTCTCTTCCCGACTTGGATTGTATTGGTTGCCGTCCGATCATCAGTTATAAACATAAATAATTAATTAATTAAAAACATTGAATTTATCGTCAAGAAAATCAGGACCGTAGCTACAATTTTTTTCCAGGTGGGGGCAACTCATTATTTGTAAGCCTTCTTTCCCCAACCCCCCAAAAATATTCTTGCAAATCCGTAAGATTTTCTTCTAAAGACACTCATGAAAAGGTTATAAATAAAAATGGACTGTATTTTTTGTCTCGGCCAAGATTGTTACGGTGTTGCGTGTGTTTGCAGTTTGCACATTTGTTTGGGAAAAAAGTCAAAAATCGGTAGAAATTTTCATAAAAAAGTGTACTAAAAATTCTTGGCCTAATTACGTCTCCCAATAGAACTATGGAACTTCGGTCGGAATAGTGAGTCTAAAAATTCGGCAAGGAAAATGGAACTTCGGTTGGAATATTGAGCCTAAAAAATCGGTAGAGAAAACGGAACTTTGGTTAAAATATTGAGCCTAAAAATCCGCTTAGCAAATGGAACTTTGGCTGGAATATTGAGCCTATTAACTAAAATCCATATTGGTGCTTTTGTTGCTTATATAAAGGTAATGTCTGAGCTGAGTGTGGCTATAGGAAGCATTAATGTTCACCGCGTGGGAAATGGTAACATTTAAGGCATGTCCACAAATCTGAAAGGCCAGACACAAGCAGCGCAGCCTCCACTGCTCCTAAATCCAAAATGGTATCCTCAGCTGGTAAAATGAAATATCATAAATGCGGTAAAAGAAAGCATATTAAGTTGTCGATGGGTTTGGAAATTTGCATTTGGATTTGTATTAGAGAAAGTCTGGAATCAGAAATTAATACTTTGACCTGACAACTTCACCGGTAACAAATGGATTGCGTACTGTGAGCTAAACATCATAAATTCCCACTGGAAGTTGGTTCTGTATGCGATTCAACTTTGATCCCAGTTGTTTGGTATAATCAGTAATTTCTTTACGTTAACCTGTCCCCAACCTCCCTCACGTTAATGTCTTGGATGGGCAAGTTAGTTAGGCTTCTTGGTATCATCAAACCAAACGTTGAGTTTGACCACAAAACAGAAACACCGTATGCCATTGTAGCATCTGGATATCAACCGGCACTTCCAGGGAAAGGCTGAATTTCAAAGTTCAAACACAGCCTTAATCGATTTTTCAGCCTTGAACATGAATTTGTTACTGAGAATGTGACGTTTGTTTCTGACAGTGAAGTTTTTGAAAGGTTTTCTGACCAATTCGAACCAGGTCTTGGCATTTTCATAGATTTCAAAGCCAACATCAAGCTTACGGAGGGAGCTAAACTAAAGTCTCGAAGGCAAGGCTGAGGCTGAAATAACTGACTAGTGCGGGAGGGATCTTAAAACCCGCTAACTGCTGTGCTTGGGCTGCTCCCTTTGTGCTCATTGTCAATCCCAAAGGAGATGTTCGCATTGTTGGTGATTACAGCGTAACAGTTAACCTTGAGCTGGAAATTGAGTACTTCCCCGTACCTAGGGTGGAAGACTTGTTTAGTAAACTCTTTGGGTTTGACAAATTCTCGTTGAATGATCTATCAGTGGCATTCTTATAAACACCTGTCGTGGATTGTTTCAGTGGCAAGAGTACCCCTTTCATTAGCAAGTGCGCCTGGTATGTTTCAGAAGCTTATGGAACATGTCCTTCCTGAAATGCTAAATTCTGATCCGTTTCATGATGCCATTCTCATGGTACGTACTAAAGTATGCTCTTTTTTTGCAAGATAGTGGTGCTAAACTCAAAAAGACAAAGTGTAAGCTCAATTAAGATAAGATATAAGTATCTGGGCTTTCAAGTAGGTAAAAGTGGTTCATCCTTGAGTTTATCCATGGTCCTTGAGTTTTTAAATGTGATTAAGTTAGCACCTGAACTTCGAAATGCTTCTGAATTAAAATCTTATTTGGGCTTTATGAACCAATGCTCGAAGTTCGTACCTCAACTTGTGACTCTGTTGGCTCCCCTAAAGAAGGTGTTGTCTCCTAAAATGTCCTGGCTCTGGAGAAAACAATGTTCAAAGGCAGTGATCAATGCTAAGAGAGCATTTTTAGATTCAACGGTTTTGGCACACTTTGACCCTTATGTGCCACTAAAATGACTCTAACTTTCCACTATTGCATTGCTTATAAGAGCGCAGAGCAAAGCTGAACATGGCTATGTCCAGTTTCATAGTGAGGCACTCTCCATTGTGTGTGGGGTCAAACGATTCCACCATCATATATGCAGAAGAAAGTTCATATTGCAAACGGACCAGAATGCTTTGCTTTGGGTGTTTGGTTGGAAGGCGGGGTACCCGTTTGCCATTTCCCATTTGCATGAAAATACTGTAACGTTACTACATCTGCCAATTATTGTTGAATGTCCTTAGAAATTAATCACGATCGTTACCAGTTGCCTATTGCCCAGTCGCCCAACCCTCTGGCATTCTCACTACGAATTCCCACTATGGATTCCAACAGAATAAATAGTATCGAGATTCCAGCTGCGGACTTCAATAGAATAAAGATTATCGAGATTCCCACTGCGAACACACAAACAAACAAGCAAAAAACTACGATCTTAGTTATATAGATTACTGCTTGAGTTTCAAGCATGTTCTAATTATGTCTTGTTCCCAAATTATTCGTAATGTTATTCTTCTGTGTACGAATTATTTTTAGGGAGGAGGGGTGTTTAAATGTTTACAATAAAAATGGTATTTAAGAAGCGTGTTCCCTCTTGTTACGGTAGTAGTGTGCATGAGGTCACCACTGCTAACGTGGGTACCACCAGTGTGTATTGACAGTTTTACTATCCCTACTTAGGTGGCATGATAGATGCCACTTTCCTGTAACATTTTGTAATGTTGTCCAGTAGGGCACCACACTTCCTTTAAGCTTCTATAAAAGAGAGCAGCTTCATATGTCAGACGTTGCCTGTTACCCAACCGTTACACACACCTTTTACATGCTTTTAGCGTAGCTAGCCACACTCGAAATGTAATACAGCATTACAGCACCAGATCGTAAATGGTAGTATCAAAGTTGGTAAACAGCCGTTTGACGATTTTCTCCCTCGTTTTTATGAGAGCGCTAGTGTGCGCAAAACTGCCTCTGATGCCATTGATACATCCATCGCCAAAAATGACTCATCCTTCCAATCACCGTGACAATCCTAAATTTAAGTATACAACTTTTCTTTCCTGGTGCTTGCTTTCTGGACAAAGTAGTCCAGTAGTCAAAGTAGTCTGTGTAGAACACGTTTTACTGACGAAATAAATAATGCTTTGTGAGTTCAGACTTCGTCTTGGAGCTGGCACTGAAAAAGAAGCCGGCATCTCCACATGTTCTGCCTAGTTAGGTACTACCGTTATAAAATTAACAAGCTTAGGTTGCTCGGAATATTTTTCTCAGTTGTAATCTAGACATACGCTAGTGTGTCGCGCCAAGTTAGGCAACAAACATCACAACATACATCACATCAATTCAATTATCGAGGTTGTAAACCATTGTAGCGCGACGCCATTGCGTCAGTGTCTTATATCTTGAAGCATAGTTGGGCACATTTCAGGTACTTGGGGAAAAATAATAATGCGGTACAAAAGCTTAAATTGTGTTGAAATCAAGAGCATTGACCCACCTGACAAAACTTAACTCGTGTTGGAATGCCAGCTATGCTGCTTTCAATGCAAAATCTACCCCTCAATAACGTTGAAAATGTGTTACTGACTAGCTATCTAGCTAGTCAGCTCATCCCCATGTTAAATCCCATAGGGTGATTATTCATCGATTACGAGATAACGGGAAGGCTTCCAGCTATGAAATTGGACGAATGAGTGCACTACAATACGAACTGCGTACCTTTTATGGTTTGGAGCCTGGGGGCGTAACAGGGATGGCGTGGGAGGGCGCGTAAGTACGAAAATATTGTTATAACCATTGTTAGTATTGTCGGCATCGTCTCTCATTGGACGGCCGAAGTTCGGACAATGAGAACGTGTATACTGACATACGTGCCGAGGCACACACTAGTGTATCACAATAAATCTAAACAACGTTGCAAAGAAATTGTATTCACGTCCAATTAACGAAAAATAAACCAAGTGTAAAAACAAAGCAAAATAAACAAAGCCAAAAACTGGTAGGCCTAAGGAGGCCACCAAGTTGAGAGTAGTTCGGCCCTTCAAAGGAGTGATATCAACACACCAAAACTAACTAAATACAACAAATTACAACAAAATTAAAACCAAACCAATACATACATACATACATACACAGTTTAAAAAAAAGGAGTGATATATAAAAAACCAAAACTGGTAAAAGGGGCCGTCAAGTTCCGAATGGTTCGGCCCTTCAAAGGAGTGATATCAACACACCAAAACATTCGCCAACTTATCGCACCGAATAATACTTTGGACGTTAAATGAAAACTTGAACATTGCTATCGAAAGCAGCAATGTTCTAGTTTTCATTTAACCTTCGAATTATTAAGCGGTGCGATTAACTTGGCGAATGTTTTGGTGTGCTGATATCACTCCTTTGAAGGGCCGAACCATTCGGAACTTGGCGGCCCCTTTTACCAGTTTTGGTTTTTTATATGATTTTGTATAAAACATCGCTTTGTTACAATATCCTGTGAGAAATTTTGGAACTACGGTTGCAGCCCTTGTCCGAGCTTTTATTTTTTGTTGTTCCAAGATCAGATGGGCTTGCGAGTTTGGTCTCGTTTGTTTTCACAGGTGTTGAAATAGATTTTCACACGCTAATAATGATGGATCCATTTCCAAGAATCCACGACAGCATGCTATTCCACGAATGTAATATCTTACCTCAGAATCCGAACGTGTTTTATGGCATCCAGACCCAACGCGATGTCGAAGGAATGTGCAACAGCAGCATCTTATGAATTTGTATAGGTCTGGGGCCAGTTTTAAATCAATCGTAAGCTATCGAACCCTGCGCCAACTCAAGTAACTAATACCAACTTATCAAACAACTAAGATAATCTACCTAACAAACTTGAAAATCTGATATTTTCGGCTAAGTTGTGTTTTAAGTGTTGGGGTGAGACTTTGTTCCGACGCAACAAGTGCCCGGTACTAAAGAAAGGGCAAAGAGTTGTCTACTCCCCACATACTACTTATGCCTTATTGGTCTTTGCTGTAGTCAATGCCGTCTTCTGCCAAAGATGTGTAAAACCCAAGGTTTGTGCCGTCGTCTTCTTCACATTTCTGTATTTGCAATAAGCAGAAGAAGGAAGAATTTAAACGAATTGAATAATCATTTTGTACAACATTAAAGCTGAACGAATTCGAATTATTATATTTTTGGTGGGGAAGGGAGGGGCAGCATAACTTGCCACTGGTTATCAAACAACTTCAGAACATTAGTGTAAGCAAATTAGGCCAAAATAAAGGCAAATCCGTAATTAAATACTAGAGAAATGATCTTTGGCAGGGACGTTCGTGTATATCAAGGTAATTATTTTCTAGAAGTGTAGAAAAATTCGCCTTGGGGAAAATCCGCCATCTTGGAAAATGGCCGCCCAATAATGTTACACTAGCCATAACTGCGGCATAGTCGAGCCTACAGGAAAACATACCATTTAATGATGTAGAGAATAGTACACCGAAGAACTTTACTTATATTAGAACAATTTTTTTTGTAAAACAGCTAAATAAAAGCAGGTAGAGCCAGTTGAATATTAAGTGCATATCCCAAGGCGCTTCGTTTACTATTATAGTCTGGTAGCAGAGCCAAAAACCTGAAAGTAAGGTCCACCCAATGTTTTATGGTGTGTTTTGTTTCTTCAAGGCATACTTAATGAAATTATTGAGCAAATTTAAATAAATAAATAAATAAATATAAGCTTCGTTGCAGGAGGAACAGGAAAGGCAAGGGCCCTAGCGGTTCTCTGATAGCCAACCTAAAAGGGATAACATTAGAAATGTGAACAAGAGAACGTGATGGAGGGGTTAGAGTGCAAGATGAAAAGTAAAATTCGGTTTGTAAAATATGAATAAATTTTAAGCATGGTCGTATAGGCCATTTGTCAAACATTAAAAATGTAGGAATAATGAAAAACTAATGAACAAGTTGGGACAACAAGACCCGGAATTAGAGTTCCCGTGGGTGACCCCGCAAGAATTTTTCCAGATTCACTTCGGTTAGAAGCCTGTGAAAGCCTTGGACAGTAGTTGAAGAAACAACCGACTCCGGAAGTGAGTACCTTTACCACTTGCACCGAGAAGAAACTACTTCTACAATTCAAGCGTGCCGGCGACGGTGCGAGCTTGAACGAGTGACCTCTTGTGAAATTCACATGATTGAGCTCGAAGAACGGTAGTGCCAACGGCAGAAATCCACGCACTATTTTAAAGGTCGATCCGCAGTCGCCGCAGCTCGAGTAATTCAAGATTAGCAATTCCAAGACGCTCAATGTATGGGACACTTTTATGCCCGGCAGGGACTTCGTGAACTTCCGTTGGACCGACTCCATACGGTCGATGTTCCGTAGTAGTGATGGAGACCAAACAGGGCTGGCATACTCCAAAATTGGGCGCACAAACACCCTGAATGCCCACACCCGAAGCTTAAGATTACCAGTGGAAAAACAACGATTAACTACGGCCATACGTTTGAAAGCTGTTGCAGCAATTTTTGTGCAGTGCAGACTAAATTTCAAATCTGCACAAAACCAAACACCAAGGTCTCTCACCTCGTCAACCTCCGGAAGAGATTGTCCATCCAAAAAATAGGTTGTATTAAGGTTAGTTGGTCCAACATGCAATGAGTAGCATTTAGAAATTGAAATAGGAAGTTGCCAAGTGGCAGCCCAAATTTTGACCGAGTCAATTTCATATGATAAAAGTCTGCAATCAGCTGTGTTAATTATAGCGAAATCCAGTTTCAGATCGTTCGCGAACTTCGACTGGCTGACATTTGCACAATTTCCAGTTAGATCGTTTCAGTAAATCACAAAAAGGAGTGGGCCCAGAACTGAGCCCTGTGGAACTCCGCTAATAATTTTTTGTTCCGTTGAAGTTAAATCTCCAACCAAAACTCTCCGTGTTCTGCCACTGCCATTGATCCACTTTAAAAGTTTGCCGCCGAAGCCGGATTGTCCAAGTTTAAACAAAAGCTTTGAGTGTACTACCGACTCAAAAGCCTTACAAAAGTCAAAATAAACAACATCGGTGGGCACCCCGATGTCCATGGCAGATGTCCACCTGTCCAAACACAATAGGAGTTGAAGGGTGGTTGAACGGCCTGGCATAAATCCAAATTGATCACCACAGATTAGATCAATAGATTTAGCAAATGTCAGCATACAGTCACGTAGAATGGTCTCCATAATCTTACATGGGACGACCGTCAGCGCAATTGGTCTGTAGTTCCCAGGTTCAGCTGCGTCTCCCTTCTTAAATATCGGAATTACCATGGCAGTCTTCCAAATTGCAGGCAAAATGCCTTCATTGAAAGAAAGAGTGAATATAGTAGCCAACGGATAGCTGATTTCGTTACATAACTGTTTGTAGAAATATGCCGAGTACCCATCTGGGCCCACGGCATGACTGGGTTTGATTTTATCAAGAGTTCGCTTAACAGAGTAGAAGCTAAAACTCACTTCCGGACTGGGATCGTCAGTAGTCGTTATGTAGTCCGAGGGAGACGTTATGGTGCCATCGTCGACCTGTCCATTTGCAACGAACAGCTGGTTTAAAATTTCTGCCTTCATGCTATTTTGGGTGATAAAAGCACCAGCGTGCTTTAGTGGAAAAAAACGCTCTTGAGAGGCGAGTTTTTTCGCGATATAATCTAAAAAGGGCAGAAAGAGTTCCCTCTCTGATCGCATTTGAAATATGTGTTCGATGCCATGCTGCGACTGTGGAAGCATACATCTACGACATGCATTATACCATTGAAGCTTATCTGCAGTTGGCGAATTCTTATAGCTTCGCCATAATTTTAGCTTACGATTACACAGGTTTGACAAATTTCTAGGCAGTTGTACTTTATGGTTGTTTTTTCTTTTTAGAAAAGATTTGCATTGAGCAACTTCCTCCTGAAGAATTTCGAAGAAAATATCCCAAGCATGGTTTGTAGAGCTGCAATTATCAACTAAAAGCTCCTTCCAATTAATCTCAGCCAGATTGGCACGCAATTTACCGAAATTAATCGATTGGGGACGAGAAATTTCCCCTAGGGTTCGAAAAGGTGGAATGCACTCCGAATGAAACCATACAGCGGTCACTAGTACCTAAATGGTCTATTACCTTGGTACCAACCACGAGACGGTCATTATCAGTGAGTATAATGTCCAAAATATCACCGCGTGTTGGTGCATTAACCAGTTGGCACAAACCAAGCTCGACAACCAAATCGAGGAAAATACGGTGCGTTCTGTGGCGAGCATGCAACAATTCCCAATCGATTGTTGAAAGGTTCAGGTCACTCACAATGATGTTAGAGTGAAGAGGATTAAGATTGGATTTGACAAAAGCACCCACACTGTTAACATCCTGTTCGACATAGTTGTTGGGAAGATAGCATACAATGAAATTTAATCTTAAAGATTCGCGTGTTTCAGATTCGCGTGTGTCAGATTCGCGTGTTTTTAACACATTCAAACCGTGTCTGTAAGCTATCATGATACCTCCCCCACGCGAACCGCGATCAGAGTGAAGTAAAGAATATGAAAAGGAACCTGTAATCATGGAATCAGTATGACTGGGGTCAAGCCATGTTTCCACAACAAAAAGCATGTCATAATTATCAGTTGCAAGGATTGCCCAAAAACTCTCCATATTTTTAACAAGACTACGTGCATTTATCAATATGCAGCGCAGATGGGAAAAGGAGTAAGAAGGGTTGGGTGAATGGGAGTTCCCAGTTAAAAGTTT